>APFE031539472.1:86076-101748 GCA_000404065.3 Pinus taeda
TGAGAAACAATGAAAAACCCTTCACATCCCAAAACCTAACCCTAGAAGATGAAACGCCAAATTGTGGGCCCCGTTTGGGTAAATTGGTACATCAATTTCCCCGGGTCGTAACTTTGGCATATGATCTCCGTTTGACGTGTACGATAGCTCGTTAGAAAGATCTATCCGAGAACTACCACGTCCCAAAAAATTCCGTTTAGGGCCTCAAAACGGCTCCGGAAGTTCAAGACCCGAAAAACTGCTAAAAATAGTAAGTTGTGCTACAATTAAGGAAACTGAAAATGCTGAGAGAAACAACGATGGGGGTCCATATGGACTTGGTAGGTGGCCACCAATATCCACCTCGATCAGACCTACTACTACTTGGCGAGAAACAAGGTGTGTAAATCAAGAATTAGTATTTTGAAGGCCAAGTTGAAGAAAGCATCGACGAAGCGAAAAGAGCAAGATAGAATCTAGATCTTGGCTGAGGCTTCCTTTGCCCAACACAACACTTATTGGAGGACACTCAGCCCAAATTTCAAGAAATTTGGGACACTTTTTGCAATCTTGAAATTTTTGGCCTAAAAAATAGGTTTTTCTACCTGATGCGTCGTGCCACTTGGCACGCGCTTTTGCTAGAGACCTCCTTTTGAGGAAAACTCAGAATTTTTGGATTTTTCATAAAAACATATGAATTCCATCACGTGGCCAAGAAATTTTGAGAGGTTTTGAGCTTCCAAAAAGGTCAAAAACACCTCAAAAATGACCTTTCTGCCCCTTTTTGGACACATAGGAAGAAGTGTTGGGAGAACTCATTTTTGGAGGGGAAAATGGAGGTGAAATTTAGAAATTCCACTTGTTCTGGAAAGTAGACAAATAGAAATTTTCAACAAGCCCACTTGGATTAAATTTGGTGCATGGAAAGGCCTCCAAAATTAGCTGCAAAAAGGCGCTACACATAGGGAAATCAGCGCGGCGCATAGGATGAAATTTGCTCATTTTGGCCAAAAAACTCTGTTTTTTGCCTAGTTTCCTCACAGTTTGGCTTTTCTCTTTCTAATAGTCAACCTCATGATGTAATTTAATGTGAATTGATGGATTTTGATGTAATTATGCTAATTTTTTACTCATAGAGGTAGATTCATCCATGAAAAGGTAGTTTGCAACTGAATGAATCAGTTCCCTAGTTTTTAGAGGTAAGCTGTTCTGCTGCCTACTTTTTAGTTCTCAGTTTAGAATTTGTTGGAACAGCTCCTAAACTTATGAGCTCGACCCCTAGAGGCGAGGATGAGTTGTTGGTTTCCTATATCTTGTAATTTTTCAGTCATTGGCAAGGGTTGGACTTTTGGGAAAGCTTGGACCTTTATTGTATACTCATTTCAGTAGTTTGGCAAAGGAATAGACCAGGGTTTGCAACACTTTATGGGATTCTTGTGGCAACTTGATTTGGTATTGTGTTTCCTTATGTAATTGAAAGTTTACATGTGTTTTATGTATGCCATTATCTCTCTCTGTTCATCTTAACTAAATGAAACAAGGATAAAGGTGGAATTCATTGATTTGCAGTGCTCTACCTAGGGTTTTGCTTAGTTATTTATGTTTTCAGCTGTTTGAAGAGGATCCCTGAGACTTTCATGCCCTCTTCAACTCCTCACCAGTCTAAAAGCTCTCCATCTCACTCAATTTGAAGTACCAAACCATTTGCCTACCTCGCCCCATAGAGATCTCTGCAAAACTGAGCCTCATTCCTTGGACCCAAATCTGCCTTTCACATTTGAGCCAACAAAACATCATAAAATTCAATCAAACTCTTTTGAACACATACCTAGCTTAAAATTAGTCTTTACATTAGTCATCTCAAGCCTCATTGATCATATTTTACTGATATTGACAAGGAGAGAGCCCTCTCCCGACCTGGTAGGGCTAGCTACCAGGTTAAGCGTTGTTTGATGTTATCCTAGATCCTACCTTTCTCAGCCTGAGGTAGATTTAGGCACTAACAAAAGGCTTAGGTGTGACTCAGTTAGCCCATAAGGCATTCTCCAAAGTGGAGTTCCAGTTTCCGTGCTCGGACAATATGGTATTTTTTATGATACATATGAGGTTCTTATTCATGGATTCAGAAAGACCATTCACCTGTGGATAATAGTTAGCAAAATGTTTCATTACAATACCATTTTTCAATGCAAAATCATAAATCTTTAACAAAGAAAAGTATGTTGCATTGTCAAAAACAAGTGACGTAGGAATGCCAAACCTGGAGATGACATTCTGTTGTATAAAGTTGATGACTTCTTGATCATTCACTTGTTTTAGCATAACTGCCTCTGTCTACTGCGTGAAATAATCGGTAGCAGGAAAAATATAGTGGTGCTGCTTCGATGAATGAGGGAAAATCTCCCCAATGATATCCAATCCCCATTGTTGGAATAGTTCTTCCACCGCAACGGGTTGCAGTGGAGCTGTTGGCTATCGATTTTGGTTGGCACATCTTTGACATACCAAACACTTGTAGGCATAGGCATGTGAATACTTTAATATTGTAGAATAGTAAAATCCGACCTCCATGCTCATGTACCTTCTAATGTTTATATGTTAAATCTGGGCATGACTATATCTTTGTACCTAATCTGCACATGGCTTCATTGGAAGTACTCTTTCACTTAAAGGAGGACTTATTTTATGTAGTAGAGTAGGAAAGTTAGTATTGTAATAAATAAATAAATGAAAATAGTAACTAAAAACATAAGTCCTTTTGTGAAAACTAGCTTGTCTAGTGCAATTGAACAGGGGATTTGCTTGAAAACCAGGTAACTTCTGGGCAAGGTTCCTAATAAAGGTTGTAAATTTGTATGAGTTATTCAAATAATGTATCTTTCAAGTCATTATGTTTATACTTGAGTTGGTTGATGTGGGATCCCTTAAGGCCCGCCTGCTAACAATCCTTGTCCCATCGAGATCAACACATTGTTTGGGATTAAGGTTAGGGTTAGATAATGTACCTAGGATCCTGCATGCCTTAATGACATGTATCCTTGTCATCTACTAAGGAAATACATCAATGTTTCTTAGTGGATGAATTCTACAGCCCATTCGATTCAAAAAATCCATTCATGGCTGGTAGAATGTACCTAGTGCCTTGATTACCATTGAAATAAATGGTGGGATATCTCACATTGTTTAATAACCTCCTCAATGGTCGGTAATCCAATGATTCTTTCTTATGTTTGACATTGATACCATTTATTCACATATGCAATATTGCACATGGGTATGTAATGCTTGAATACTATATGGATTTGTGATCTCAACACATATTTGTAGCAATTTGGATATTTGTAACAACATTTCCATTTTCATTTGTAGAAATATATTCATTTCAGCATATATTTCCATATAAAATATTGTCTATTCATTTGCAGTAGCAGTCACCTTTCCTAAGTTGTTTGGGGGCATACATCTCCTCAGGCATGGGGGAGAAGGGGACCTTCATTTCATCCTTCAACCTTCCTCAATAGATCAGATTAGCAGTCATATCAGCTCCAACCATTCCATCCTCCACTTCATCTTGCAGCACCAAGCACATCAACAATAAAGGTAGAAATTGAGGTAAAGTTGGCTTAAGATTCCCTAATTCATCAGAAGGTTTAATAAACTTAATGATTCACCACTTCTCATTCCATGCATTTTATCTTTCATAAATCATTATCCTTCTCTTTTCCTCCCATTCACCACTTTTCATAAAAAGACTTATACTCCAACTACAAGACCATGTTAAAAGAAAATCCTTATGATATATTAATAAATGGAACCTCTATAGCATCTTCTCCTCCCATGATAACAAACATTTTATTTGGAGGATGAAGTCATTACTGCCATGAAATGATAAAGGAAACCACCTACAAGCATTGGCCTTGCGATGACAGAGTATGCAAGCACCCATCCACATACTTAACATCTCCATCACCACCTCATTTCATCCATCATCTCTTCCTCATCCATCCATTTCTTGTCCTCAATTTTCATTGCTCAGTAAATTAGTATGATATGTTAAATGTGAAGAGTGTTACTCCACAAGAACCGACACTTGCAAATATTCAAGCAAAATTGTCGCACAAAGAACCAACATCTACAAAACAATGTCAAGAATTTGTCATTGAGCAAGGGATTTGTTTGCATGAGGACATGCAAATCCTCAAGCATGGCGGTATGTTCAACCTCAAATATGCCTATTTTTCCACCATAAAATACCATTATTCATAACCTAAATTCCTATATTTTTTAACTCATTTCATACCATAATTCCACAACTTGCCGCCAAATACACATCTTACACTTTGTGGTTGATTATCATTAGTTTTCTTGAATTTTCTATGATTATAGATTATTTTGTCATGATTTTCTAATGATGGCTTTTCCTAATTCATTTACTAGAGGGATCCATTGCCGAAATTCTTCATAAATCAAAATGCTACACGACTAAGTATAAATGTAGTATATAATGCAGAATTTCTGTAGGTGAAAACCTAAATTTTTTTTATGTAATGAGGAAGAATATCAAGATTCTCATACATCGGTTTTGTTCAGAATACCCTCATTCAGGTAACCCATACTTTTTTTTGCAAAATTCATCATCACGAATAAGTTATGGTCGGGGGAGTATTAAGTACAAAATTCCTGGGATTGAAAGAATTTGTGGTAAGTACAGAAAACCTAGGTTTGATGGTTTCGACGATCAGCCACATGGAGGACCACGATTGGGATAGTTGGTTTCACCTTCTAGATGATTTTCATTTGGCTTATCTTTAATCTATTCTTTTACTTTATTTGGCTCCGATCTATTCTTTACTTTAATTCGTTAATTTGTTGTAACCATTTTCTTCGGTCGAACTCTTTTAAAGGGCTGCCACTTTCCATGAAGGCATATAAACAGACATGTAGAAGGAATGGCAAATACTTGCGTTGGGTTTTACTCTTGAACATTCTCAGTAAGTTAGACTCCTGTATTGATGATACACAAAATTTTAATTAAAGAATTGCCTTAGTTTTTATCGCTATTTTAATTGTTTATGTTTCATTGATTTATAATCATTAAGGTAATTTAGGCTTACTCTGAGTAGTGGCAAGGGCCCACTGCGAACCTGGAATTGATCCATGTAACAATTTTAATGTATAGAAAGTGTGTTTTGATTCAGTAAATAGAATTGCATCTAATTTCTAAATCATTTTGTTGGTAGTTTTCAGAATTCTAACACTTCATTTCATACTCTAGATTTATTTTTGTTTTGTAGAACTCAGTATAGGGCAACAATCTGAGCAGAGGGTAACAAGTGCATTGTTGTTGGTTTCTCTTTACAGGATGTGCAGTACGCATATAGTCATATTCTGTACTTAATCGTGGTAACATTCTGCACTTAATCACTACGAGTTATCCTCATTGAATTCATGAATGGTCTTCATTTCAGCTCTGTCTCGAAAAACAAGAAAGATTTTGATTTGGAAAAAACAATTGTTATGTTTAGAGTTAACGTTCTGATTCGTGAATGAGTTTTTGAAAGGGTAACTATTATGATCAGAATTAAATCATTGTGAGTTTTATAGCTGTATTCTGTACTCAAGATTCCCGTAGCTACATTTTGTACACAAAATTTCTCTGTTTTAGTTAATTAGTAGAATATGGTTTGAAAGCGTGAGTTGTGTGATTTTAATTAAACCTGTCACAATTTCTTAAGTTGAATAGAGTAATTTTCATAGTTAATCATTTGTTGATTTTGCAGTTTATGGAATTAGAGACAGTTTGTTAATAAATTGCATTGTGTGAGCAATTGGCTATAGGCATAAATTTTATCTCTTAGATGTTAAGTTGTGTTGAATCAAGTAGCACTCATTCAAATAGATCGTTCATTATTTTCCTTGATTTCTCAGTAAGTTTTAATTAGTTCATTGTTTAATTAGAGTTATTCCTTTGCTTGAGCATGTTTTTATCAATAGATTAGTTTCAAACTAGGAACAAAAATTCCGTACTTAATTTAGGAACAAATATTAGATTTGATGATGTTAGTTTAGGTTAGATGCTATAATCTTGCGTTACCTACACTTGTGCCACGAAGCTTACAAGCCCCAGATTGATAATTTAATGTTCGAATTATAACACATAATTTCCCCAACATTTTTGGCATTGTTTCCAAGGAGGCGCTAAAGGGATTGGAGTGTAGTTGTTGTCTGGTGATTATTTTGTAGGACAATCAAAGGGAAGAGAGTGTATGGTAAGATGTGAGTGAAGAGCCACACATCCATTATGGTGGGGTTACTCCAAAGTTTGGCTGTCTCTAATTGATTTTCTAGTTTCTTTTTCATATGCATAGAATTAAAGGTAGGATAAAAAAGCCTCATTTTTATTCATTTTCCTTTCCAAGTGTGTTTTCCTTTAGAAGAAGAATGGACTAACTCGTGTGAAAGGATAACTTGGTGAAAACCGGGTTAAAGTAAGTGAAAAGTTCAAGTTCGGTAATATTTATTGCAATTAGTAGTTTTAATTCATTTAGATTAAGATTTTGAGCTATTTAAAGATAAAACATTTTTGGGGTGCTATAAGAACCCTTGTGTACTGATTCATGTTGCGAGACACAGATCATCAACAAATAGGATAAATTCAAGAATGATTGAGAGCTTGAAGAATGTCCCTTGGAGTACTTTCTCAAATATTAGTAGTAGCTGGGATATCTCCCTCTCAGGAAGAGTTCATCTTGACCACATTCAAGAAATTATCTATCTCCCCATAACCAGAAAAGGATTTGGACTTCTCCCTTGATTCCTCTTGCCTATCTACCAAGGTGATCGAGAAATCATGTATCATATTTTATGGGGAGCATCTTGTTGAACCTGAGATCGAGGAACTTTCACCATGAACAAGCCTTGTATGCATTCTAGAGACCAATTATCCAACTTTGACTCGCATGACATACGAGGACTTTTAGTGTTGTCCAAATGAAGAAATGGGCCAATATCACCAAGGTTACACAAGCATTGGTTCTAGACCACAATCCGCTCAAAGAACCACTCTCATCTTCAAATATTCTTTGTATCGCATCTTTCAAAACTGCTAATTTTTCATGCTCATGTACCTTCTAAAGTTTATATGTTAAATTTGGGCATGAATATATCATTGTACATAATTCGCGCATGACTTCATTGGAAGTACTCTTTCACTTAAAGGATGACTTCTTTTATGAAGTAGAGTAGAAAATTTAGTATTGTAAAAAATAAATAAATGAAAATAGTAAATAAAAACATAAGTCCTTTTGTGAAAACCAGCTTGTTTGGCGCAACTAGACAAGGGCTTTGCTTGAAAACCAGGTAACTGCCAGGCAAGGTTCCCAATAAAGTTTGTAAATTTGTATGCGTTCTTCAAATCACGTGTCTTTCAGGTCATTATGTTTATACTCGAGTTGGTTGATGTGGGATCCCTTAAGGCCTGCCCGCCAATAATCCTTGTCCCATTGACATCAGCACATTGTCTGGGATCAAGGTTAGGGTTAGATAACGTACCTGGGAGCTTGAATGCCTTAATGGAAGATATGCTTGTCATCTACTAAGGAAATACATCAATGTTTCATAGTGGATGAATTCTGAAGTCCATTCAACTTCGAAAAATCCATTCATGGCTGGTAGAATGTACCTAGTGCCTTAATTCCCATTCACATAAATGGTGGGATATCTCGCATTAGTTAATGACCTCCTCAATGGTCAATAATACAATGATTCTTTCTTATGTTCGACATTGATACCATTTATTCACATATGCAAGATTGCACATGGGTATGTAGTGGTTCAAGGCTATATGATTTTGTGATATCAACACATATTTATAGAAATTTGGATATTTGTGCCAACATTTCCATTTTCATTTGCAACAATATATTCATTTCAGTAAATACTGCCATATAAAAGCTTGTCTATTCATTTGCAACAAGAGTCACCTTTCCTAAGTTGTTTGGGGACATACATCTCCTCAGGCATGGGGGAGAAGGGGACCTTCAGTTCATCCTTCAACCCTTTAGTTCATCCTTCAGCCTTCCTCAATAGATTAGATCAATAGTCATATCAGATCCAACCATTCCATCCTCCACTTCATCTTGCAGCACCAAGAACATCAACAATAAAGGTAAAAACTGAGGTAAAGTTGGCTTAAGATTCCCTAATTCATTAGAAGGTTTAAGAAACTTAATGATTCACCACTTCTCATTCTATGCAGTTTATCTTTCATAAATCATTATTCTTATGTTTTCCTTCCATTCATCACTCATAATAAAAATACTTATACTCCAATTACAAGACCATGTTAAAATAAAATAATTATGATATATTAATAAATGCAACCTCTATAGTGTCTTCTCCTCCCATGATAAGAAGCATTCTATTCAGAGGATGAATTCATTATTGCCATGAAATGATAAATGAAACTGCGTGTAAGCATTGACCTTGCGATAAAAAAATATGCAAGCACCCATCCACATACTTACCATCTCCCTCACCACCTCATTTCATCCATCATCTCTTCCTCATCCATCCCTTTCTTGTCCTTAATTTGTATTGCTCAGTAAATTAGTATGATATGTTAAATGTGAAGAGTGCTTCTCCACAAGAACCAACACTTCCAAATATTCAAGCAATGTTGTCCCACAAAGAATCAACATCTACAAAACAATGTCAAGAATTTGTCAATGAGCATGGGATTTGTTTGCATAAGGACATGAAAATCCTCTAGCATGGGGGGATGTTGGGCCTCAAATATGCCCATTTTTCCATTGTACAATACCACTATTCATAACCTGAATTCCTATATTTTTAACTCATTTCATACCATAATTCCAGAACTTGCCGCAAAATACACATATTACAATTTGTGGTTGATTATCATTAGTTTTCTTAACTTTTTTATGATTAGATATGATTTTTTCATGATTTTCTAATTATGATTTTTCCAAGTTCATTTACCATAGAGATCCATTGTCGAAATTATTCATATAGAAAAATGCTACAAGACTAAGTACATAATGTAGTACAGAATGCAGAATTCCTATAGGTGAAAATTTAAATTTTTTTATCCAATGAGGAAGAATATCATGATTCTCAGATATAGGTTTTGTTCAAAATACCCTCATTTGGGTAACCCAGAAATCATTTGGAAAAATTCATCATCATGAAGAAGTTATGCTTGGGGGAGTATTAAGTTCAGAATTCATAGGCTTGAAAGAATTTGCGTTAAGTAACTAAAACCTGCGTTTGACGGTTTCGGCAATCAGCCAAGTGGAGGACCAAGATTGGGACAGTTGGTTGCACCTTCTAGAATATTTTCATTTGGATTATCTTCGATATGTTCTTTTCATTTACTTGGCTTCGATCTATTCTTTAGTTTGCTTAGTTAATTTGTCGTAACCATTTTCATCAGCCAAATTCTTTTAAAGGGACGCCACTTTGCATGAAGGAGTATACACGAATATATAGAAGGATTGGTAGGAATACTTGCATTGGTTTTTACTCTTCAACACTGTCAGTAAGTTAGACTCCTGTACTCATGATACACTGAATTTTAATTAAAGCATTACCTCAATTTTTATCACTACTTTAGTTGTTTATGTCTGACCAATTTATAATGATCGAGGTAATTTAGGCTTGCTCTGGGTAGTTACAAGGGCCCACCACAAACCTGGAATTGAGCCCTGTAACAATTGTAACATATAGGAGGTGTGTTTTGATTCAATAAATATAATTAGATCTAATTTCTAAATCGTTTTGTTGATAGTTTTCAGAATTCCAAGACTTCATTTCATACTCAAGATTTATTTCTATTTTGTAGATCTGTGTAGAGGGAAGCAATCTGAGCAGAGGGAAGCGAGAGAATTGATTTTGGTTTCTCTTTGCAGGTTGTGGAGTACGCGTATAGTCATATTCTGCACTTAATCGTTTGAACATTCTGCACTTAATCACTACAAGGTTATCCTCTTTGAATTCATGAATGGTCTTTGTTTTGACTTTGACTCAAAAAAAGGAAAGATTTTGATTTGGAAAGAACAACTGTTATGTTCAAAGTTAACGTTATAATTCGTGAATGAGTTTTTGAAAGGGTAACTGTTATGATCAGAATTAAATCACTGTGAATTTTGTAGCTGTATTATGTGCTCACGATTCTTGTAGTTGCATTTTGTACTCAAAATTCCTCTATTTTAGTTAATTAGCAGAATCTGGTTTGAAAGTGAGTTGTGTGATTTCAATTAAACCTATCACGATTTCTTAAGTCGAATAGAGTAATTTTCATAGTTAATCATTTGTTGATTTTGTAGTTTATCATGGAATTAGAGACAATTTGCTAATAAATTTCATTGTGTGAGCAATTAGGTTTAGGCATAAATTTTATCTTTTGCATGTTAAGTATTTTTGAATCAAGTAGCACTCATTCGAATAGATTGTTCATTATTTTCTATGATTTCTCCGTAAGTTTTAATTAGCTCATCATTTGATTAGAGTTATTCCTTTTCTTGAGCATGTTTTTATCAATAGATTAGTTTCAACATAGGGACAAAAAATTCGTACTTAATTAAGGAACAGATTTCAGATTTCATGATGTTAGTTTAGTTAGATGCTCTAATCTTACGTTACTTATGCTTGTGCCTCAAAGCTTACGAGTCCCAGATTGATAATTTAATGTTGGAATTATAACACATAATTTCCCCAACATTTTTACCGCCATTTCAAAGGAGGTGCTAAAGGATTTGGAGTGTAGTTGTTGTGTGGTGAGGATTTTGCAGGACAATCAAAGGGTAGAGAGTGCATGATAAAACATGAGTGAAGAGCCATGAATCCACTATGGTGGGGTTGCTCCAAAGTTTGGTTGTCTCTGATTGATTTTCTAGTTTCTTTTTCATATGCATAGAAATAAAGGTAGGATAAAAAAGGCTCATTTTTCTTTCTTTTCCTTTCCGAGTGTGTTTTCCTTTAGAAGCAGAATGTACTAACTCATATGAAAGGATAACTTGGTGAGAACAGGGTCCAAGTAAGTGAGAAGTTCAAGTTCAGTATTTTTTTATTTCAATTATTAGTTTTAATTCATTTAGATTAAAATTTCGAGCTCTTTAAAGATAAAACATTTTTGGGGTGCTGTAAGAACCCCTGTGTATAGATTCATGTTGTGAGACAGGGATTATCAACTAATAGGATAAATTCAAGAATGATTGAGAGCTTGAAGAATGTCCCTCGAAGTACTTTCTCAAATCCTAGAAATGGTTGGGATATATCCCTCTCACAAAGAGTTCATCTTGACCACATTCAACAAATTATCTATCTCTCCATAGCCAGAAAAGGATTTGGAAGTCTTTGTTGATTCCTCTTGCCTATTTTCCAAGGATATGGAGAAATCATGTACCATATTTGATGGGGATCATCCTGCTGAACCTGGGATTGAGGAACTTTCACCATCATCAAGCCTTGTATGCATTAGAGAGACCAATTATCCAACTTTGCCTGGCATGACCGAGGAGGACTTTCAGAGTGGTCCAAATGAAGAAATGGGACAATACTCCCAAGGTTACATTGAAAATTGGTTCCAGACGACAATCCACTCAAAGTACCACTCTCATATTCAAATATTCTTTGTATCACATCTTTCAAAACTTCTGATTTTTCATGCTCATGTACGTTATAAAGTTTATATGTTAAATTTGGGCACGAATATATCTTTGTACATGATCTGCACATGGCTTCATTGGAAGCACTCTTTCACTTAAAGGAGGACTTATTTTCTACAGTATAGTAGTAAATTTAGTATTGTAATAAATAAACAAATGAAAATAGTAAAGAAAAAAATAAGTCCTTTTGTGAAAACCAGCTTGTCTGGCGCAACTTGACAAGGGCTTTGCTTGAAAACCAGGTAACTGGTAGGCAAGGTTCCTAATAAAGTTTATAAATTTGTATGAGTTCTTATAATCATGTATGTTTCAAGTCATTATGTTTATAGTCAAGTTGGTCGATGTGGAATCGCTTAAGGCACACCTGCCAATAATCCTTGTCCCATCGACATCAACACATTATCTGTGATCAAGGTTAGGGTTAGATAAGGTACCTGGAAGCCCACATGCCTTAATGGAAGGTATCCTTGTCATCTACTAGGGAAATTCATCAATGTTTCTTAGTGGATGAATTCTATAGCCCATTTGACTTCGACAACGCCATTCATGGCTGGTAGAATGTACCTAGTGCCTTGATTCCCATTTACATCAATGGTGGGATATCTCACATTGTTTAACGACCTCCTCAATGGTCGGTATTCCAATGATTCTTTCTTATGTCCAACATCTGTTGAAATATGGCAATAAGAATATTCCAATTAATTTGTCCTTGAATTAAATTGTGAATTAAAATAGAATTTAGTCTTAACAACTACTTGGAAATAATTAATTAATTTATTTTAAATTAATTAGTTAGAGAAATTGAAGTTAGAATTCTTTCTGAAGTCATGCAAGAGTTATTCCTTAAATTAAGGAGATAAGATTGAGTTATATTTGAGTTGTAATTAGTTAACTCAGTATACTGAGTTAAGTCCAGTTAAATTAGTTCCAAATTGTTTGAGGAACTAATAGTGAGTTAACAGTCAGTTGATGTATTAATGCGCTCAACTAGTGCTACTCTAGTTAACTGAAGATTCCCTCATTGGAAACTCATGCATGTCTATTCTGAGAAAGACCGAGTTGAGATTAATTTTCAAGGACATTGTACTATCAGTTACATGTTTTTCTCATGGAGAAAAATCATGCATGCAGTCAAGGATTTATCCTTGAGGATTGCGCAGTTTTGAAGGCTAATCATCCACAAGGAATAACACAAGGAAATAGGAGCTTGGAGGGAAGAGAGGAAGGATGGAGGGAAGCCAAGATTGCTTGTCAACATCTGTGAGGATTGTACTGAGAGTTGGCTAGCTATGAGAGCTAAGGCTTTGTATAATTTCTATGTGTTTCCACCAAGTATGATAATACAATAGTGTGGGGTTTTTAGCTGAGGCTTTCTCCAAAGTATTTTCATGTGTATTGTGCCATTGGTTCTTCTTCTTCTGGTTATATTATTTAGCTCCATCTTTAAGCTTCCAAAAATTGATGGTAGAAGTAGGTTATAGTATTTTGCTTTGATTTATACTGCATTATTGGGTTAACCTATCACATATTTTCTACATGGTATTAGAGTTGTGAACAATATACTGAGAAGAGAATTCGAAGTTTGAAGTTCGGGGTTGCAGGTGCAAATCGAATTCATATCATACTTCAAGGTTGGCCAATGGAATTTTATGGCTTAAGACTCGAGTATGCCTTGGAAGGTAGCTCGAATTACATAACATGGAAAGATAGAATGGAGGCTATATTAGAAGACAATGACTTGAAGGAATTCATTGATCAAGAAATCCCAAAGCCAAATTCAACTAATGCACAAGAGTTTGCTGAGTGGAAGAAGTGTGTGGTGAAGGCGAGACAGATCATCCTTGAGGGAGTTCGAGACCATATTGTCTCGAGTCTACATTGGAAGGATACTCCATTTTCAATGTGGAAGACATTGAAGGACCTCTACCAGAACAATAGCGACCAGAGGAAATTGGTGCTCAAGGATAAGCTTTGAAGAATCAAGATGGAGAAGGGCGACACTATTTCCACATATTTGAACAAGCTCACCACCTACAAAGATGAGCTTGGTAGTGTGGGAATAACTAGTGCGGTTGATGATATGGCAAGCCTCGCTCTCCTTGGCCTTCCATAGAGTTGGAATAGATACCAGAACTCTGTGAATGGAAGGGAGAAACTGCTAGATTGGGAGTGATTGTGGTTGGATCTTATGTAGGAGGAGATCAAGAGGAGCACACGAGGTGGGTCTTCATCCAAGAAAAATGATGAAGAAAATCTGGCCTTAGCAAGTTAGGCAAGGAAAGGGAAGGGGAAGGCTTCCCATTTCAAATCGAATTCTTCTCATGGAGGGAAGAAGGGTGACATGTCTAAAGTAAGATGCTTTAATTATCATAATATGGGACATTATTTGACTAATTGCACATCAAAGAAGTCCAAGAAGGGATCCTTGGAAGGATCGGAAGGTGAGGCATTAGTCTCTCAGTTCGAAATGGACTTTACCCTCATCGTATTCATCGATGATGGGTTGTGTCTAGTATCTTAATAGTGGAGCCTCATTCCACATGACTAGTGATAAAAAATTTATTCAGTGCCTTGGAGGAGAAATACCTCAATATGTGCATAGAGATGGGTGATGACGGAAGGTATAGTGTTTCAGGAGTGGGTACAGTTGCTTTTTCAGAGGGAGCATGGAGCTCCTCTCACCTTGACAGATGTGATGTATGTGCCTAGACTGAAGAAGAACTTGGTATCAATCATGATGTTGGAGAACAAAGGCTACGATGTTGTCTTTAGTAAAGGAAAGATGTTCCTAAGATACATAGCCACGGGTTAGACCAAGAGGATAGGGATTCGGGTGAAAAATCTCTATAAACTAGAGGTAGATGATTGTGCAACATTGAGTACAAAAGAAGAATTGGTGCAAAGCCAAGACATTGGTGAGTTGTGGCACAAGAAGTTGGGCCATTTGCATCATGGGGCTTTGAAGATAATGCAGCAGATATCTACAGGACTTCCCAAAGGTAAAATTGAGCAAGTTGACACATGCAAAGGTTGTTCCTTGGGAAAGTACACCAAGTCTTCCTTTCATGATCAAGACAGTCAAGCAGAGGCTATCTTAGAGTGAGTACATACTAATTTGTGTGGACCATTATCGATGGCATCCACATCGAAGCAAAGGTATTATGTGATTTTCATTGATGACTATTCTCGTAAATGCTGGATTTATTTCATGCAGAAGAGGGACCAAACCTTCACAAAGTTTTGTGAGTTCAAAGCTTTGGTCTAGAAAGAGTTAGGGAAGAAGATCAAGTCCTTGAGAAGTAACAATGGTGGAGAATATGTCTCTCAAGAGTTTAAGGACTTCTATGCAGCGGAAGGAACTAAACAAGAGTTGACGACACCTCATAACTCACAGTAGAATGGGGTGGCCGAGAGGAAGAACATAACTATTTTAGGGGCAGCACGGGAAATGCTGCATGACCAAGGCCTACCACTTCACTTGTGGGTTGAGGCATGCAACACAACAATCTATTTGTAGAATAGAATCCCACATCGCATACTTGGGATGAAGACATCAGAGGAATCTTTCTCCGGTAAGGGACTAGATGTGGGTCACTTCAGGATCTTTGGCTCATTGGTATATTGCCATGTGACAAAGGATGCACTCAAGAAGCTTGAGCGGATAGTAGAGTTGGAGATATTTGTGGGGTACACTGATACACCTCACAAATATCGAGTGTACTTGCCTACCAGTCAAAGGACAATGGTTCGCAGAGATCTCTAGTTTGATGAGCAGAAGGCCATGCGAGTTTCCCTTGAGAGGGAGCTCCAAATACAGGTTGTGGAGGAACTGTTGGTTCCTAAGGAGGAGGAGCCTCAGACTGATGCAAAGTAGCCACATGCAGAGGTTCCAGGAGTGGAGACATCCACTCAATCAGAGTCTTCCAGAGATGGATGGAAGTGCACAAGAGAAGCTGACAGATTGTTGGGGGATGCGAGAGAGAATGTGGGAGCACCATCTTCTCAA
>APFE031539472.1:121776-165128 GCA_000404065.3 Pinus taeda
AAATGGAAAGTTAAGCCTAAAGCTAAAATGAAAAGTTCTAGGAGAATTATTTGAGTTAAATAAGATTGTCAATCTGAGATCTAAAATCAAAACGAAATATAAACAATAGCCATTAACCATACGATGAGCATGTACCACACAAATGACCAGTGCCTTAAAACGTTGTTATTTCAGAAATGAAAATATTTTTGTTTGTATTTCTTTTTATGCTCAAAAATAGAAACGAATGCTTTTAAATGAAAAGAGAAAATTTGCTTTGACTTTCAAAATAGAAACGAAGCTAAGAGATCAAGATACTTCCCTCTTGAGTAAATCTCTTTTTGCTGTCTTAAGAGCTTGATGGCTTGAACAGCATGTGGGATCCTTGGTATCCTGGGAGGTGACTATTCCCGCCGAAGAAGTCCTCGCCCTCCAACAGAGCTAGCAAACCTGTCGCTTGAAAAACAGATAAACACTTGCAAACAAATTGTTTGTGCAAAAAGGGACTTGGATATTAGAGACCGAAGTTTGAGCTTGGTATTCAGCGAGAATGGACAAGCTAACAACAAGTGTACAGATATACCAAGCCAGAAGAGATCTGGATAGTCGAAATCTCTCCCTAAAATAGTGCCTTCAGGCAATGAAAAACATTAGAGTACAATATGAAATTCACATGCACTTAAACGACACAAGTAATACCTCATTAGGCATGCACCACACGAGAAGCTGCTAACCCCAAAGACTTTTATTTATTAATACGTGAATGCTGAGTACAAAATCCGGCAGAGTCTCCGCCCGCCCAATAGCTCGTTCTATTCTTACAATAAGAGCCCAAGGCTCATATAAATAGGAAAATGGGAGACAATCCCAAGGCAAATTCCAATGACAAATGGCAATCAGGTGAAGATCCCAATGAAGAAAAGAAATGACAAGTGGCTTGATGACAATCCCAGTGCTAAGAGACCATGACAAGTGGCTGAGTTGACTGTTTAATTTCTAAAGCTAACTGCCCTTGAACTGCTGTAGGCTCCCTTTAAATCTGCATTAAACTGCCTGAGCAAATGCTATTTAAATTGTTGAGTTAAATGCCTGGAACTTGCTGTTTGCTGCTGTTGTATTGCTGTTAACTGTGTGTTAATTGGCTGCCAATATAAACTTGCTGATATACCTGTTGCTGCCCACGTATCTTGCTGTTTGACTGCGTTGAAAAATGGACATGTGGCTATACGTTAACTGCTGTAATATACTGCCTACGTAAACAGCTGACTTGCTAACGTAACTAGCTGCCCACGTTACACACTTGACTGCCCACGTAGATGCTCTGGCTGCCACGTGACTGCTGGGAGGTAGCTGCCCACCGAATATTCATTTAAACTGTGAATGCTGGCCTCCGTTAACTTTTATATGCCCACGTTATCAGCTGAAAATCTTCAACGTAAATTTTGACTTGGCCAGCGTATGGTTTTCATACGGATGGTTGCGGTATGGATTTTTGCCATTTGCATATGGTGGGCTGAGGTGGGTCCCTACCCACTTAATTTTCTTTAATAAACCTTATGATTTTTTTTTTTTACCTTTGAAAATTAAAATAAATTTGTAACTCAAAAATTTCCATTTGCCTGCTGGCCACTTTGACTTTGACTTTTCTTTGACTTTTTGTTGAGCTGAGTTGAAACTTCATGTGGTGGGTCCACATTGCTTTGCCACGTCATCTTTGACTTTATGCTTGACTTCCATGTCAAAATTTGACTTATTTTGACTTTGGAAAATTTTTTAAATTTTTCCAATTATTCATTTTTTTGAATTTTTTCTTCATTTTTGCCACTGTCACTGGAAAAATTGCCTTTTGAGGGACTCTGAGTCAATTTTGACCCCAAAGTAGGCTCTAGGAGAATGCTGGGCCTCTGAGGATGAATTTTGATTGGTCATACGCCCGAGACATCTCCTAAGGCCACTTATTTATGCCTTTACATAAAAAATAATTAAAAAATCTCGTTTTGCGGGAAATTTTTAACTATTAAAAAATCCTACTTAGACCTAGCCAAATTCCAAGAAACTTTTCGTGTGATCTAGTATGGTAATATACATCGAACCTAGACACTAAGATGTGTCAGGGGCTCAACCTTCAAACCGTCACCTCTGCTTTGGGGTGTGCACGAGTGAAAAAATCCAGAAATTATCCGCCTCTGAAAAAAAAAGGGAAAAGAAGGGATAATTCACCGGATAAAAAAAACACTCCAAGGTGTACTCGTTTGCTGATCGAGTCCCACATCCTAGGCCTGTTACAAATTCAAGAAACATCATACTAGCATCACTTATTACAATTCCCCGTAGGGTGTGGAATCTGGGTACAAAGAAGAAATATGATGAGAAGATAGAAGGAGAGTTAAAAAACTCTGTTGACTGATGACATCTGATGGTACAAGTGTCCTTTGGATCCTCCTTGGGCACGGAGTCGTCACATAATCGTCAGGTGCTACTCTAGCAGTCAACAAAACCTACATCAGATGGATGTCAAGACCGCGTTCTTGTATGGTTCGATCAAAGAAGAGGTCTACGTGGAGCAACCCGAAGGATTTGAGATTTATGATCGAATATCACATGTATGCAGGTTGAAGAAGGCTCTCTATGGGTTGAAGCAAGCACCTGGAGCATAGTATGAGAGGATCGATAGCTACTTGATGAAGCTGGGATTCACTAGGAGTGAAGACGATCCTAAACTTTACTCTAAGGTTGAAGATGACAAACCTCTCATACTGGTGTTGTATGTGGATGACCTCTTTCTAACAAGTGCAGACCCTCTCATTCACAAATGTAAGAGGGAGTTGGCTTCTGAATTTGAAATGAAGGATCTAGGACTGGTGCACTATGTCTTAGGACTTGAAGTCTGGTAGAAGCCAAGGGAAATTTTCCTATCTCAAGGAAAATATGTGGTGAAGATATTGGAAAGATTCAGTATGGTGGACTGCAAGCCTGTGACTACCTCAAGGATCTTAACTTTCAAAAGTTATGTGGTAGTGATGTCGGATCAGATTTGGGAAATGCTTCTAAGTTTCATAAACTCATTCGCGTTGATGTTCTTGGTGAACCTCCGTCCGGACATATGTTTCACAGTGAGCATGGTGAGCTCATATTTGGTTGAGCCTCACTGGATTGATGCCAAGAATCTTCTGAGATGTCTTCGGGGCATAATCTCTCATGGATTGAGATACACTGCCGGAAATATGAAACTGCATGATTATTCGAACGCTGAGTGAGCAGGCAGTGTGGAGAGGACTTCTCAGTGCTGGTTCTCTTTGGAATCTGCCTCGATATCCTGGATGAGCAGGAAGCAGAAGTCAATGCCTCTAAGCACCGCCAAGGAAGAATACATTGCTGCTAGCATGGCCTCCTGTGAGGCAGTCTGGTTACGAAAGCTCTTCAGTGAGTTGTTTGGATTTACATTGGATACCACTGTGATCCTGTGTGATAACCAGAGTGGGATTCGTTTATCAGAGAATCTCGTATTTCATGATCGCTCCAAGCATATCAATATCAGGTACCACTATATTCGAGATATGGTGCAGCAGGGAGCTAAAAGGTTCCAACATATGGGTACAAATGAACAGGTCGCCGACATTCTGACAAAGCCCCTAGGAAAGTTCAAATTTTTGACTTCTCGAGAACGACTTGGTGTCATTCAGAAACCCTCTGATGAGGGTCCTGTATGATGTATGGACCTCTTGGAGCTCCCTGGGGGGGGGGGGGGGGTACTTCTTGGAGCAACATATGATCACAAGGTGACTCACCATCCCCTGGTGGTGTACGTGTACAGGGTAAAAGAATCAAAACTTTCCTTGTGACACCCTGTGGCGACTATGTAGCAGGATGATTAGTTCTCCTGTGAGGTCTGTATGATGTGTTCTCCATGACGATTGTGTAGCAGGATGATTAGTTCTCCTGTGAGGCCTGGATGATGTGTTCTCCATGGCGATTGTGGAACAAGATGATTTGCTCTCCTCTGGGCCAGGATGATTAGTTCTCTGTGGCATCCACTGGACAGGATGATTCGCTCTCCCGTGGACAGGATGATTCGCTCTCCTGTGGACAAGATGATTCGCTCTCTTGTGGGACAGGATGATTCGCTCTCCTGTGGACAGGATGATTAGTTCTCCTGTCGGGGCATCCTACCCATGCAGTCTGGGACTCATAGGAAGTACCTCTCATCTGATCAGTGAGCAGGGAAATGAGGATAGGGACCATAGTAGTACCGATAGATGCATCATTGTATCTACCGTACTCCCTATGCTAGGATGACCTTCATTGATTTGGGATCAATGATATTGGTCTGGGACCAGTGGTAGGAGTTGTACCCACTATGACGCTGACTTCCAGTCAGTTGAGACTAGTCTGGGACCAGTGGTACATACTCTGAGATTGACTTCGGGTCAGTGGAGGACTGGTTTGGGACCAGTAGTAGGAGTGGTACCTACTATAACGCTGACTTCGGGTCAGTTGAGGCTGGTCTGGGACTAGTGGTACATACTCTGAGACTGACTTCGGGTCAGTGGAGGACTACTCTGGGACCAGTAGTAGGAGTGGTACCTACTATGACACTGACTTCGGGTCGGTTGAGACTGGTCTGGGACTAGTTGTAGGAGTTGTACCCACTATGACGTTGACTTCGTGTCGGTTGAGACTGGTTTGGGACCAGTGGTACACACTCTGAGATTGACTTTGAGTCGGTATGATACATCCTCGATCATTTCTTCTTCTTCATAATTCGAACAAAGTAGAGCATAGCAGAACAGAGCAGATTAGAACAAGGTAGAACAAAACTAAGCAGAGCAGGCAGGATAAAGCGGAACAGAGCAGGGGTCAAGCTGTATAGGGTGGTGCATTGGATGGATGAATAGTGGCGATTGACAGACAAATTGCAGATGGAGTTCTCCCTAGTTGAGAGGGAGTGTTAAAATTGGCAACTAGGGCCAAAATCCATGTGGGTCATCTTATTTATGGTTGATAATATTTTTATTAGATTCCTCTCGTCAAGAGGTGTAGGATTGATCTAAAGATCATCTGATTCCGATAAGTATTTATGGAGATATGAATTTATTTTGATTATGGAATAATTATCAAGCCGACCAACAACTCATGTAGGCTCAGAAGCCCAACAGACGCATCTATTCATCATCAACATTTGTATATAAATACAAGAGGTCTTTTCCTCATTTGGACACTCATATCTCTCTCTCTCTCTCTCTCCTGCGCAGAAAAGAGGCTCTTCTCCTACTGCGCAGAAAGGGACTCTTCTCTCACACGTGTGGAAGGAAGGATGCCGGTGATGCCAATGTGCTGGTGATGCCGGTGCTGCCAGTGATGACAGTGATGCCGATGATGCCAATGACGTCGGTGATGCTAGTGATGCCGATGATGCTGGTGATGCCGGTGATGCCGATGATGCTGATGTTGCTGATCTAGATGATCTGACATATATTGACTGATGTCGCTGATGCCAATGATCTGGGGTTTGCTGCTGCTGATGTAAATCAGATTTATGTACTATTTCTCTCTGCTGAATTGTTGAAGATAAAGAAAGATTTGATCAAAGGGTTTCCCCATATTGGGGTTTGTCCTTGGCTAGCCGCCACATCTTGTGTCTCTTGTCTTGGCTTGTTTTCTGTTGATCGTTTAATGTTCTATCTGCACTTTACTTACTGTATAGGTGATTGCTAATCTGTGGATAATAATAATAAAAAGAAGTAAACTGCTCTAAGTGTAGAACATACCATAACTTAACACTTTTCTCGTTGACAATTCAACGACTGAGATTAAGTTCCTAATCAACGGTTAAGATTAGATCTGGCTTGATCCATGACTTTTGGACCATTTAAACTCAGTTTTGTATTAATTCACATTAATATTTTATTTTTGCGAAGTTTAGACTTAGGAACTCCATTAAAAATATTAATTATTTTAATATCTCCCAAACTAGTTAGATTCTGCCCAAACCATTCTGGGCCTTGGAGATCTCATGTGCTTTAGCTTCTCCACCAATTTTCGTGGCTAGAGCACATCCGATTCTACCCCAAATCAACATTCAATTCCATTATCATTCCCCCCCTTTGTTAGCTGAAAGGAGAGACAATCATTTGCATTTGATTTTTGAATTCCCCCCCTTAAGGTGTAGGAGAGTTTTTCTTTTTAATTTTGTTCAATTCTTCAGGCAACTTTATCTTTACCTTTGTCTTAAGTAGATTGTAGGACTTATGCAACTTCTTTAATTCTAGATTCCATCTCCAAGGGTCTATCCATCCATAATTAACTGTCGTTTTATTCTTCTTCTGCATTTGACATTTCTCTGATAGATGATTTGTCTTCCCACAATGAAGACAAGGATGAAGGTCGAAACAATTACTCTCCATATGACCATTTCTCTTACAATGGTTACAATTAACAAGATTTTGGGTATTTTCTAGAAAACCTGCACTTACAAACTGAACTGGTTTTGAGAAATCTGGAACATAGAAGTGTTTTCTTGGTTGTACCCAAAACCATGTCAATCTTTGTTGAAAGAAATTTGTTCCCAAGGTCTGATCAACTTCTTAGAAATACCATTTTCTTGTTGTTCTTCACACTTGCTACTGTTGCTGATATTCTGTGCTTGATTCATTAAGCCATTTGTATCACACTAAGCATCAATCATCTCTATGAACAATTCATCTATATCACATGCTGCATCAAACTTTTCAATTAGATTTTCAGTACAACTAGTTGCATCATTTTTATTTAGTAGCACAATTTGCTGGATGAGATCATTTGTGTCACAACTTTCATCAACCTGGTGGATTAGATCATTTGTGTCATAACCTTCATCAACATGCTAAATGAGGTCATCTATTTCACAAATTGCATTTGTTGTTTGGATGAGGTCTTCTGTGTCACAGATTGCGTCTATCTTTTCAGTACATCTTGCATCAAGTAGATCTTGTTTTAACTTTTAACCTTAATTTTATCTGGAGTGCATTAATGAGTTATCCACTAGGGTGTCATCCATTTGATTAATTATGTTTTGATTTTGATTTATATATTTCGATTTTGTTGTGGAATTCATGATTGCACTCTCGCAATTCTTTAATTTCCTGAGATGCATTTTGCAGGCGCTTTCCTCCTTTACCCATTTTGGTCTTTAACACGCTCGCTTGCTTTTAAGACTTACTCGATTTTTCAAACTCGCTCGCTTGAACTTGTTTGCTTAAACTTTCTTTCTTGAATTTCGCGCTTGCTTGATTTTAAAACTTGCTTGATTTTCATGCTCGCTTGAGATTAGATTTGTGCTTTGCTTTTTTCAATTTCACTTGATTTCGTTTTAACAAACTTAGGGTGTCGAGTTCAAATGACTACCATCGAAAATGCACCCAATTTAATGAGTTTACAATGTAATGACAAGTTCAAATGACTTCTTATGGATTTTAAAGAACTCAACTTCCTATTAATTGACTTAATGACTAGCTTGGGTGTCGAGCTCAAGCGAGAATGCACCCTTTTTGTTTTAACACAAACATTTCTTGGACTTTCAACTCATCTTCACTTATCACTCCAGAAAACATTAGAGGAAAAAAATCTCTTATCACTTTAATCACTTATCACTCCTATACAAAATATGCCCCCACTATTACAAATCTTTTTAAAACTTTTATGGCCGCTCTTATCCCTCCATAAAGAAATTATGATCACTTTATAAAAAAGGCCTTTACATATTTCTCAAAAATAATTATTGCCCTTTTCTTTACAAACAAGCCAAATATGTCATGTCCCTTACTAAATTATTTTGGAGTAGTATTAATTTCTACATTTTGGGGCCAATTTTGGAGGTGATGGGGCCCATTCGATTTTATCAGGAGGCTAGACTTAGGAGAAGTTATTTCGATGTGGTTAAGTATATGTGGGGGCCACCCATACTAGGGGAATACGCATTCCCTAGTTCGATTTGCATGGAGGGGAAATCGATGGTTAGGTGAGGGACCCATGATGGAGGGAAAATGGAAGGAAAAGTGATCCACAAAATCTATATAAGGCAGCTCTCTTCATTTGAATATCTTATCTATTGACATATTGAACTTAATCTTAGTTGCTCGAGCTACTTAGCCGAGTTACTGTGTTGTTTAGCACATGAGTGTCTCCGAGCGAAGATCTCACCCCTTGCTTCGGTGGACTTCGAGTGCCAACTCTAGGAGGGAGTTCTTCTTCGTCTCAGTTCGTAGTAGCAGCGGGGAGACGAGTTATAGTAGCTGTAAGTCGAGTACCAGCAGCAGGGGGTAGCTACAACAATGCGGGGATTGTGCAATCACAGCGTGAGGCACTCCGGGAAGTTGGGGAGACAAGAGCATCCTTTCATCATTTTCAGGAGTACAGAGGGAAGCTACGAACAAGAGGGCCATCCTACATGCAACTTTCACTTCATCGCACACAGGACTACATCATCTCCTCCATGACTGCGCAGTCATTGGAGTGAGAGACTCTTTGGGGCAACATCATCCGAGGGAGATTGGAGCTGGGTTGTTGGGAGATCGATCATTTTGAGGGCCATTTGAGGAGGATTGTTGGAGTTGGGAGAGCAGAGATGGACAGGATCAGTCATAACAACAAAATTCGAAATTGGAGGGCCAAGCTGTGAAGGGTCAATTTTTGAAGGTTGGAACCAATGGAAACCCTTTCTGGGTTTTGGGCAAGGATCACACCCCTAATTTTATAGAATTTTTTGGACAGATCTGAGGGGTCAAATAGGGGTCCTAACTCAGCTAGCAATTAGAGGAGCTAAGGGGAATTTGGGCCAAAATTCTGAGGTCAACATTTGGCCAATTCCTTCATGGGTTATTCTGGGTTTCTTGCTTAGAGGCTGGGATTAATTTCCCAGAATTTTCTGAGCAACATGGAAGGTTCTCACAATAGATCATTTCAGGCAACACCACCTTTCTAGGCAGTAACAACGTAGCTTTTGGGCCGGATTACCAGCAGATTTGAGGGTGTTCCATTATTCATTTTGGACTTTTGCTAGCTTGCCTAGAGCAATCCCAGGTGCACACATTCCAACACCTTGTTGTACACCTCTTTCCATTTAATAAAATGGGTAGACAACACAGTTTGTTGCCAATTCTGTTGTCTGACGGTTTGATTTAATTTTATGGTGTTGTTTTTATTGTTTGCTTTGCATAGCACTATTTTCCCTAGTTTAGACATTACAAAATATGCCAAGTATCCAAATGAAATGAAAATATGTTTATAAATATGGCATTTAATATTTTTAGATACCTTCTATTCTTGAATCGAATTGAATGTTGACGCTTCTAGTCAACGCTAACCCATTCGCGCCACGAAGTTTTGCATGAGGATTGCTGCTTTGTAGGTGGTGACATCAAATATCATAAATGCTTTTGCTAGCATTGGTGTAAACAAACGCTGGTGCCAACAGTCAATTCTATGAATGTTTCCTTTCTTCCACAGGGATTCACAAATTTTCCACGTAGGTTAAAGCTTCAAACATAAACTTAGAGGTATATCATGCAAAGAATTCATAAATCTAGAAAGTGCACCCTACAGGAAACAATTCTGTAGTTGCTAGAACTTCCAATAGAAAAGTTACCAAAATTTCTTGTAGATAGTGATTTTAGATTGCTGCTCTTGTTGGAAACACTGAGAGGGGGGTGAATCAATATTTCTTTTCAATTGTTACTTTTACCAGTTAGATCATTTATATTTAGAACACAAAATGAACAATAAGAATAAATGTGTTTATTAATAATAATTTCTTTTTCACAATAAATCAAGTACAATGTATATCAGGCTCCAGCCCTTAGATGAGGACATTGATCTTCAATCTCCCAGGCTCCAACCTGTTGCCAAGCGCCAACTTGGACTTTTGTGAGGCTTCGACCTCTAGGGCACCGACCTTGCTTTTAGAGGCTACAACCCTTAGGGCACCAACCCTTCTCTGGTACAGACTGCAATCTGGTTTCTTGAGGACTCCAATCCTCTAGGGCTCCAACCTTATCTTATCCAAGGCACCAACCTTGATTTTAGGAGCACCAACTCCGAGGACACCAATCTTATATTTGCCAAGCACCAACTTGGACTTTCCAAGGCACCAACCTTGTCAATTCTGAGGCACCAACCCCAAGGGCTCCAACCCTATAAATTCACTTTGTCAAGGTATGTTTGGTTGTACTTCATGGCTCCCAATGTCTTCTTCAATGAGCCCTGCCTATCTTCATCTTCACTGTAGTCTCCATGTTATGTCATCAATGACAACCTTGTTTTCTTAGAAGGTGTCACAACCACTCTTCATTTTACCCAAACAAGACTTCTTCAAGGTTACCTCATGAGGGCATCATCATGGTCTCCATTAATATCTCCAAGACCAACTTCTACAAGTCTTCCAGATATCTTCAAGTATCCTCCAAGGTATCTTTAATAGGCAGCTCTACGACTGTCTTATAAGTCCTTCAAATGTCTTCAAGAATTGATCAAGTTGTCTTTAATAGAATTCTCCAAGAGTACTTCAAAAGGTGCTCCAAATGCCTGCTCCTTTAATCAAGGTTCCAAATTTCTTCAAGGTTCTTATCTAACAACAGGATTTGTCCACTTCAAGTATTCTTCAAGGTTTCCTTTAGTTTGTGCCAAAACTGCTCCTATAACCTGGGCTTCCAAACTGCTTTCAAAATTTACTTTATTAAGGCTGTCTCCAATAGTGCTCCAGGTGGAGATAAGGATGCCCGCTCTATATTAGCTCAACAAGAAGGATTAGATCAAAGTTCTGGTCAAGAAACTCTGCTTCAAAACATTTATGCACAAGGGTCAACAGCTACTCCAAAGTCTGCATAAGTCTGTTCTAAAACGATGCTCAGTAGTGCTTCAAAGAACTATATACAAAAAAGTTTGGTTGTAGCTTCCAGAAGGTCTCTAAATAAAGTCTAATCTTTAAGAGTGATAACGTCTGCTTCAAAGAGGCCAAATAGAAGCCTCAGGACCAAGTCTGTTCCAGCGATTAAATGTTTCAGGTCTGCAGTCAATACAGTCAGATTTTCACACTTGACTGCTCATGAAATTCACTTAGATGGGCTTCAGTTAGAGTGTGAATTGTCTATAGATGGAGGCCCCAAGAAGGCTGAATCAGGCCTCTGTCAGATTTGGATAGGGCCTCAAAACAGGCCCTTGTTTCTCCACAAATTTGACTCTAGATATCACAAAAATATGCCCAGAAGACTTCCTTAATCAGAGATCTCGTTCTGCTTACAAACATTAGAAAGATACTCCTCCTTTTACCCTTGTTCTCTCCCTTTTATTCTCCTTTGTCCTCTTTACAGCTTCTATACCTATTCTGTTCTCGGCTTTTTATCTCCTTCTGTGGTTTTTCTCTGAATTGATCACCGAAATCTGATGGTTAAAATGAGGAGTCCGAACTCATATTAATACTAGTTTGACGTTTAAGATGAATGGATGTGTCTTATGGAGGAAGGTCAACATGGCAGGCCTGGCGCAGGTCGGCTCAAGAACGAGATTAATATTCCTAACTTAAAAAATTAATATCTCCCAAACTATTTGGAGTTTCGGGACGTGTAATAGCTCGTTGGAAAGGCAAAATTATGCTCTTTAAGATGGTGTAGGTCTCATGGAAGAATTCTGCCTCTAAGGTAGAAAAAAGCTGTTTTTTAATGTGACTGATCTTTATGAGTGCAGAAATATAAGACAGCAACATTCTTTCATAGATGGGCTTCTTCTTCATGGATGATTCTTTCGTTAATTGTCTTCACAATTCATGTCCTTGTCTTCACAATTCATGTCCTTGTCTTCTTCAATGTAGGGCCACCATCATTATGCCCTTGATCATGCCCTTGTCTTCATGTCATTATGTCTTTGCCCTCTTCATGTTCTTGATTGCCTTATTACTTAACTTCTTCAACATAGGGTCATCATCATAGTCCAGTGTTTCAATGTAAGATAAGTCATCATAGTCCAGGCATAGAGGGTAGTCTTCCAATTATTAGTCATCATCATGGTCCATATTAGAGGTAGAACATGTCATCATGTATATTTTCTAGACCTTCATCAAATGTAGTGATATGGTAATCCTTCATTATGATCATCAAGGTACAAGATTGTTACTTCATTTGTCTTGATATCTTCACAAGAGCTATAGTCATCCTCTGGCATCTTCAAGAATATTTGCCATCCCGGTCACTGCCATATTGACGATCAACTATTGACACCAATGACAACCTAGAGTAACAGCTCCTCCACACAGAATTTGGCTCCAATTCCTCATGCTACTCCACGCAATGGAGTCTCCTTCACGAAACCACTATTCATCACGCTCTGGTGTTTCCCTGATCCACTGCACATTCATTTCGTTATACTTCTGCGTGGCATTCATGAGCTCTAAAACTCTGACATGATTGATATTCACCATTCCTTTGAAGATCATATTGCTGTTTTTGAATTGGCATTGGAGAAAAGAAAACATCTTCATTCATTCTTGATAGAGACTCATCTCTCTCAGACGTCCTGCCATTTCTCTTAGCGCCTCTTGGACTCAATCCTTCTCCACTTCATCACTTGCCAATTACATACAGAGACTAATGTAAAGTTCTATGTTCTGCTATAAATTTCCACTATCAATTCGATAATGGGTAGAACTTCCACTTGATGGCAAACATTGTGAGCTATAGGTCTTCAATTTGATTCATCTGTTCTTCATTTTGTGCACACCATAGATGGATCCACTAAACCTCAGATCGTTTACTCTATGCCCAAAGAGTATCAATCTTCCTTCAAAACACCCTTTGCAATACCATATCTGCAATTTGGTGACTTCAGTCAATATATAGAGTCTTCTTTGACGAGTAAATGTATGTTTACTAGGATTGTTAATTAACGACACTATGAAACCAGACACTGGAGATTCTTTCTCTAAACTTGATAAACTTTTCCTAGTAAGCAATACAAAGTAGATCTCAATGCCATAGTAGCACAAATCTGTGGCACATACAAAATCTGATTTAGATGCTCAATCACCGTGGCACACAGTCGATAGGCTTTACCATCCTTCAAACTTTGAAATAATTGATGCCTCTATACTTCAATCGAAGCTTCTCTCTGAAGTGTTGAAGTGCTTTCTCGATGGCTCAACACAGACAGACAACAATCACCCACAAGATGCACAAGTTCAAAATGCCACACAGTTCCTTCATTTTCACAATCCCAGCACTAGCCTTGAGCTCTGATACCAATTGAAGTGAGATAATAAAACAAAATATCATAGATTTGAGACAGAAAATTAAGAGAAAAGGATTTGAAACCTTAATTCATTGATTTACAAAATAATGATACATAATTCACAAGATGAGGCCTCGTATTATAGAATTGAGGTTCTCATAACAAACAACCAATTTTGCTAATTGGTTGAACCTCCTCCACAAGTTTCTCCACAGTATCTCCATAAATGTCTCCACAAATATCTACGCTGATTTTGTGTGATTTCATCCCTAACTTCTCTCATTATCCTCATCTATAGTCATACGTAGGCTTCTAGAGTAAGTCTACTTTCATTATGAATAATTTCATATTTTCTTATGAATTATAATATTATTCCTTCCCACACACTATAATAAATGCTTAATCAACATTTAATATATGTATGAGGCTAACTGATTCTCTATCAGTGCCTTGAAGTCCTAGAACATCTTGCATGCTTCATCCTTGTGCTTCAAGTAGAATATCCATTTCTTTTGGGAGAAGTCATCCACAAACATTATATAGTATAGATAGCCTCCCAGAGATTTTACAGGCATGGGACAACATAGATCAAAATGGATAAGATGTAGAATATCACTGAACCTGCTTTTGCTGGAGGGGAACGGTCCCCTTCACTTCTTTCCACTGGCACATCTCAGACATACTCCATCATGATTAGATTGAATATCATGCATTCCAGAAACCATCCTTCTAGTTTTGGGTAGGCTTCATAAGATGTGCAACCTTTGATGCCATAACTGACTTTAATGATTATTGTCATGTATCATTGCACACAGTGGTCTTCTATTAACTCTATATAGTCCTTCAATTCTAGATCCCAAGGTTAACACATCCCTCATGCGAGATTCCGAAGGCTAGGTGAGGACTTTTCCCTTCATGAAGGCAACTCTCATTCCTTTGTCTTCCAAAGCAGATATATATAATATATATATATATATATATGGAAGGTTCTTTTTTAGACCCAAAACATACATCACATCATGAAGAAGAACGATTTCCCCATAGTCCAAATGAAATTTAACAAACTAAAGCTCTTCACTGGATATGTAGAGTTGTTCCCGAGGATGATCTTTGGATTTGTCTCCCTCTCAACCAAATTTGAGAGGACTTACTGATACACAAGGAAATGCCTAAAAGCTCAACTATCTACCAACCAACTATCACAAGAATCTGGAGGAGAGGAACTAGAAATACCATAAATAAGAATATATTCAGATTGAGTAGTAGCTGCATTGTTTCCATACCTGGAGTTCCTTGACCTTTTTTGAGGACGATGGCCTTCTTCAAGATCATCAGGAGCATCTCTTCTTCTTCTATCATTGAACTTGTTGTTGAAGTCACGATGGTTGTTGTAATTGGACCTTGGAGCATTTTCATTTTTCGAGCAATCTTTGGCAAAGTTTCCATACCTATGGCACTTGAAACACTCGACTTTTTCCTTCTTAAATCTTCTTTGAGAGTCCCTGGATGCTGGCTTCCTTGAATTAGATGGACCTCCTCTTCCTTTCCTTTTCTTGTCTCGAGCAACAAATGCAGAGGGCTCTCCTTCTTCATGCTTTTGAATTGTCCCTCTGGAGATCATCCTTGATCTAGGTGGATATTGGTGGCCACCCACCTATTCCACCTAGACCTCCAGTTGGTTTCATCTGTTCCTTGATTATAGCAACATTTACTATTTTTAGTAGTTTTTCGGGTCCTGAATTTTTGAAGTTGTTTTGACCCCCTAAAAGATGTTTCTTTGAGGTTCGCAGCAAACTTGTAGTTGTAGGCCCGGGCCTACTGCAAATCTTGTAGTACTCGGGGAGATCTTTGCAAGAAGGCATTGTATGCGCCATGGAGATCATATGGTCAAGTTACAACCCCGGGAATTTGGTTACCCAACTAACTCCAACGAGGCCGACAAACTCTTGGCGTTCCTTCTCTCGGGGTTAGAGTTTTGGTTGTTTAAGGTTTTCCCTGGTTGTTTAGAGGCATGTAGCTGATATATCTCTTCTCAGAGATAAGCTACCATCTCCCGCGCTAGTTTGTTTCCATTCTATATGTAAGCATATTTCAGTTCTTTCATATTCATGGAATGAAATTTTATTTTTTCCGCATCTCTATGTTTATGTTGGTATCTGTATTTTGTTGTGTTCTTGAATAAGTTCGGATCAGTGGTATCAAAGCGATTTGCTCTTTCTTTGCATGTCCCCAACGATATTAGTGTATAGGGAGTTAGGGCCCAAACTGGTTGACCCTTTGCAAGACCAACCCCGCAAACCTCAACGACCTCCCATGGCGGAAGAAAAGAAAGATGAGGGAGTAGGACATCGTTTCAAAATATTACTTGAAGAAGCCATCGAGCGACAAAGGAATGCGATGATTGGATAACTTTGGCCAGATCCTTCGGCGTCAACCCACAGGTGAGGCATCTTCATCCAGCAACCACTCTAGAGGCATCACTCCCTTTAAGGTACAAGTCAACTTTGACATTCCCATATTTGAACGCTAGATAGATGCGGATGCCATAGATAGATGGTTAAATCTGTTGGAAGGATATTTTTCGGTTCATGACTTTTCCAATCGGGAAAATATTACTTTTGCATTTCTCAAAGCCACCCCCTATGTCAAGGATTGGTGGGAAACCTACTATGAACAAAAGGACGAGAGAGAACCCTCACTGTTTTCAGCCGCACCCACTTGGAATTATTTTCGAGACGCCATCTAGGAACAATATTACCTTGTTGAGAGCTATGAAGATAAATACATAAAGTGGACCACGCTGCGGTAGGGAAGGGACCAAGAGGTGTTGAAGTTCACAAAAGTTTTTCATACCATTCGCACGAAGTTGGGTATCGAGGATTCTGAGCGGCATTTGGTACTCAAGTATTGTGGCTGTCTACCCAAGTACATCCAAGACGAGATGAAGTTCCTGGACATCTCCTCGCTTCGTGTCGACTATCGATACGCTGTCAAGATCAAGCAAAAATTTAAACAGAAGAAGTGAGACTTTGGATCTGTGAATCTGAAGCAAGGGAAAGACACCCCTAAACCGTAAAACAAAGGACAAAGCCATGGTGGGGCAACCCAGGATGACTCGTCGAAATCACAAGCAAAGAACAACACCACGAAGACAAAGACAGACACAGGGAAATGGTGTGAGTTCCATAAGAGCCCCACTCACAACACAAGTGAGTGTCGAGCCAAGTAGTCACTAGTGGCCGAGTTGAAGGCTTTCGAATCAGATGCATGTTCTGACTTTAAGTCAGAACCTGACAAGGGAAGGACAAAGGGAAGCAGATTATTGATGCGGAGCCCAGTGCCACTGTTGCCACCACCAAGATCTAGAAGATTGACCCTGAAGATCTAGAGGAGGGGGAGCAACTCTTCCACTTACAGATGTGGATGAAGGGTTATTCGCTGCAGTTCATTGTTGACAACAAAAGCCAAAAGAACCTCATTTCAGTAGAGGTCATGAAGTGGCTAGGCCTACCAACCACACCACACCCACAACCATACACCATTGGGTGGCTTCACCAAGGACACGATCTCCACGTGAGCCAACAGTGTTGCCTTCCCTACAACATCAAGCTTCTTCACAAATCAGGTACTATGTGATGTTGCTCCTCTTGAAGTTTATGATGTATTATTAGGACAACCATACTTGTGGAAGCGTCATGCTGTGTATGAGTCTAGGCCTCGCACTGTTATTATTTCTTTGGGCAATAAGTTATACAGGATATCAGAGGTAGCACCACCTACTGCCATCTCTTTGATCTCTACGAAACAATGCAGTAAGATCATTTCCAAACCGAGAAATTTGTCTTCCTTATGATTTGCCCTCAGGGCAAGAAGAAGATTGTGGCCACATCCACGGCCTCCAGACAGGGTTCCTCCGCACTGCAGCAACATATGGACAAGGTCGTGGAGGAGTATAGGGACATCTTCACCTCACCCACAGGGGTACCCCTACAATGTCAGGTCAAGCACTCCATCGATCTAACCTTGGTCGTGCCGCTACCCAACGGGCCGATCTATTGACGCTCTGTTATGGAGAATGATGAAATCAAGAGGTAGATTTAGGAGTTGTTGCAGAAAGGGGCACATCAGGCCAAGTTCATCACCCTGTGGAAGCTCAATCGTGTTGGTACAAAAGAAGTATGGGACCTGGAGACTCTGTATTGACTATCAAGCGTTGGATAAGATCATTGTCAAGAATAGGTATCCAATCCCACAGATTAATGACCTTCTGGACCAGCTCAAGGGGGAAAATATTTCAGCAAGATTGACTTGAAGTCCGATTATCACTAGGTACCAATTAAACCCTTTGATGTGTGGAAGACTGCCTTGGAATCCAAGGAGGGCCTTTTTGAATGGCTGGTCACGCCTTTCAAGTTGACGAATGCCCCCACAAACTTCATGAGGTTGATGGATGACATCTTGCGGCCCTTCACCAACTCATTCGTGGTAGTTTATTTGGACGACATCCTGATCTAATCTTTAGCCAAAGGTGGGAAGAGAACTTCCACCATATTCGATAGGTCCTCCAAACCCTGCGACAATACAAATTGTGTGCCAATATGGAGAAATGCACTTTTGGTAAGACCCAGGTTGAATATCTGGGGTACATCATTGATGAGCAGGGTGTGCAGGTGGACCCAGCCAAGATACAAGTTATTCGGGATTGGTCAACCCCAACCATTCTAACAGAGCTTCGTAGCTTTCTGGGTCTTGCCAATTTCTACCGCAGGTTCGTGTTGGGGTTCTCTCATATCACTTGGCCTTTGCGTCAAGTCACCAAGGGTGGAGCAAAAGTAAAGTTCTTTTGGTCTGAATCCCAACAAAAGGCATTTGCCGAGTTGAAGCGTCGCCTCTGCTTTGCACTAGTGCTCACATTACCAAACCTGCAACAACCGTTTGAGATTGAGACAGATGCCTTCGACTATGTTATTGGTGCAGTTCTTACTCAGAAGGGGCATCCAATGGCATATGACCGTGAGACACTTTCAGACACAGTTCGAAAGTATCCCACCTATGACAAAGAGATATATTCCATTGTGCAAGCCCGTCAACATTGGAAGCATTACATTCTGGGGAAGGAAATGTTCATCCACACAGACCATTGATCCCTGCAGTTTATACAGACACAAGGAAAGTTGTAGAACGATCGCCATCCAAAATCGTCCACATACCTGCAACAGTTCCATTTGAACATTAAGTTGCAGACTGCCTCAACCGACCGCTGGTCATGGCGCTGACCACTGTGCTCGACTCTTGTGGGCAAGAGACTTCGGGGTGGCAGCATCTTTACAAGAGCGATCCAAAGTTCGGGAACACATACCAAATGCTCCTGGAAGGCAAGCAGGTTCTTGATTTTCACCTCCAGGTTGCACTGTTATGCCACCTGGGACACCTCTATGTTCCTTTAAGTGAGCGTGCCAAGATGATTTGGGAGGTGCATTATAGTCGGGTCACTAGACATTTTGGAGTAGAGAAAATAGTGGCAGTGTTGCAAAAGTATTTTTATTAGCTGAACCTTCGACAGGATGTTGGGAAGTACATTAGATCCTGCACTGCCTGTGCCATTGCCAAACTGACCATCAAGAAGCAAGGCCTATATACTCCTCTGCCTACTCCTAGTCGGCCTTGGGAATCCATCTCCATTGATTACATGTCGGGCCTTCCTTCTACTAAACATGGCAACAACTGCGTTTTCGTGGTCGTCGACAAATTCTCTAAGATGGCCATTTTAGCGTCCTGCAAGAAGAGTATCACAACAGAAGCCACTGCTAAACTCGTCTTTGAACGAGTGTGGGTACACTTTGGGATCCCACAGTCCATTATCTTAGATCGGGACAACAGGTTCCTGAGTACATTTTGGTCAAGCCTCTGGTCGATGCTGGATATCAAGCTCACTAAGTCCACGACCTTCCACCCCCAAACTGATGGCCAAACAGAGATCGTCAATAGGATGATCATGCACATTTTGCGCATGTACAACTGGAAGCATCCACACACATGGGATGAAAGCCTCCCCTATGTCCAACACAGTTACAACAGAGCTCTTCATAGCTCAACTGGCCATAGTCCCTTTCAGGTGGGGTTGGGATTCCAACCACATTGTCCCATTGATGTGGCCATACCATTTGCAGCTACTCAAGCAGATTCGGCTCATGTCCAAGCCGAATCTGATAGGGCGAACAACTTCATTGAGCACATTCAACACATCCGTCAGTAGGTCCATGACATATTGGACCGAGCCAATGCTAAGTACAAGCAACTTCATGATCAACATCGGGTGCCCCATAGGTTCTAGGTGGGCGACAAAGTTTGGTTACATTTGCAGAAGGAGCGCCTTGCTGGGCCCCACCACAAACTTCACCCACTCCGATATGGGCAGTACACCATCACCAAGGCTGTAGGGGACAATGCCTTTGAGCTCAACATTCCACCGTTCCTTGGTTTGCACCCAGTATTCAATGTGGACCGACTGTGACCATACTTTCCCCCATTGTTGGACGCATTCGACGATGTTGAGCAACTGACATCAACAGAGCTCAACCCAAGCTGCATCGAACATGCCACAATTAACAGGATCATGGACACACAGATCAAGAACACTCGCCAGCAGAGGATACAACTCTATCGAGTTGTCAAAGCAGGCCAACTCCTTCACCAAGCCATTTGGTTCACTAGGGACCAGGTTCAACAAAAATTTCCTCACCTCATGGAGGCTTTGCACACAATGGGGACCATTGCTTCCTAAGGCAGGAGGATTGATCTAGGTGGATATTGGTGGTCACCCACCTATTCTACCTAGACCTCCAGTCAGTTTCATTTGTTTACTTGATTATAGCAACATTTACTATTTTTAGCAGTTTTTCGAGTCCTAAACTTCCAAAGCTATTTTGACCCCCTAAATGATGTTTTTTTGAGGTTCGCAAAAGGGCCATAATTGTAGGCAGGGGCCTGCCACAAATTTTGTAGTACTCGGGGAGATCTTTCCAGCAAGGTATCGTACGTGCCAAATGGAGATCATATGACCAAGTTATGACCCTGGGAATTTCACTGCCCAATTAACCCCAAACAGGGCCCACAAACTCTTGGCGTTCCATCTCCTGGGGTTAGGGTTTTGGTTGTTTACGGTTTTCCCTTGTTGTTTAGAGGCATGTAGTCGCCACATCTCTTCTCAGAGATAAGCTACCATCACCCGAGCTAGTATATTTCCATTCTATATGTAAGCATATTTCAGCTCTTTGATATTAATGAAATGAAGTTTTATTTTTGCTGCATCTTTGTGTTTATGTTTGTATCTGTATTCTGTTGTGTTCCTATATAAGTCCGGATCAATTTTGGATTCTTCTTGAGTACATTTGCCAACCAACTCGTCACATGTAAAAATTTTGTCATTGTTGCTTATAATGGTAATGAAGGTTTCCCAAATAGGAGGAAGACCTGGAAGACTGACTAACACCAACTCTCTATCAGATATAGGCTCACCAACAGTCTGCAATTGACCCCTTAGTTGGGATATCCTCATGAGATAGGATTGCATAGTTTCCCCCTTGTTCATCTTACTGTCCTTGAGTTGATTCTTCAAGGAAAGAATATGGTTCAAGTTGTTGACCTCATACATCCCAACCAACTTATCATAGATGTCCTTAGACTTCTTCAATTTTCCAGCATAAGTAAGCATGATCTTTCAAAGAATCAATGAGAATTTTCTTGGCTTTGAGCTCACCTTTCTTATATTTGGACATGGTAGCAATGTTAGTTTTTGTAGCATCGAATGTGTTCTAGTTATGAAATTTGGCGGAGAGGCTAAAATGCATGAGATCTCCAAAACCCAGAAATCATTTCTGGAAATTCCACATAGAGATGACTTAATTAGATTATTAACCTATTTTTTAATGTTTCCTAAGTCTAAACTTAGGAAAACAGATTAATTAATCAAAATTAACTAAGCCAAGGTGAGAGTAGTCTAGAAACTCACACAGATCAACTTCAAGATGATCCTAGTCCTTGATTAAGTTTTAATCTTAGCTGTTGGCGCTCCAACAATGGATTATAAGAGGAAGTTGATGGGCACTTGGAGAAGACACACCAGAACACCAGAAGTTTGATTTCCTTGGCAGATCGATTTCCAGAGTAGCAACAGTGAGTTGTCGGAGAGCCAGAGATCGAAGCAGGGACAATGAGGGGCAGAGACAGTGATCCGGAGAGGCAGCGACAAGGGGTCGAGTTATACCCAGTGAGGCAATACAGAGGACTGCGCAGTTGCTTCAAAGAAGCAATTCGATTTAGCTGGAAAGAAATTCGTTTTCAGTTCCAGAGGCCGGGCAGAGGGTCTAGAGTGTCGAAGAATCGATTTCCTCAGTAGAGACAGGCATAACGACTTCATCAGAGGCAGTTCAGAGGCTAGACAACATAGGGTCTGTGTAGAGAAGTGCAAAGGCTGACGTAGAGGGTCCAGGAGGACGAGTTTCTGAAGAGAAGTTGTGCTGGGATTGCTTGTGGAAGAAGGGTAATTCTCCCAGATAATTTTGCCTAGATTTTCTTGCTATTTGGATTGCCAGTTGGGCATCCATAGATTGTACTTAGAATTTCATTGCTGCATAATAATAAAAACTATCATTGCTGCATCGATTTTCCCACATTGGGTTTTTTCGGGGACATTTGTCCAAAAATAATGGTGTCATTTTTATTATGTGTGCATGCTAGTATTTTCTCACTTTCCAATGCTATTATTTCCGTAGTATTTTATTTGTGAAGGTTGCAATGTGATTTATTTGATATTTGCTGTAGTAGATAAATTGTTAAAATAATTAACAATTAGAAAAATAAATTCTAGTTGCTGCAATAGGATTCTAGTTTTGGGAATTTTCACAAGCAACAGGAGCATTTTTTGGTGGCTCAAGTACTTTTCCTTCCACATATTCCAATACATCATTATCATCCAATATGACCTCCAACCTGATCTTCCTAGCAACAAAATTTGATGAGTCACCCAACTTCTTTGTATCCTTGAAGTAAGAGGTAGACATCTTGACCAAGTCAAATAGGCTCCTTTAGCTTCTTCCAAAGATGATTGCTTCAAAGGTTATTGCTTTAGTCTCTTGTCTCCTTGGGCTTGTCTTAACCTGGCTTTGATACCATGTTAATTTTCCACTGTTCTATGCTAGAACAATCACTTAGCTCAATTCTTTTCTTCAATTAGCAGTCATTTTTAGATAAATTTAATCTTCCAATAACAATGGGCAATTGTAGATAGAACAATAATTCAAATGCAATAGAAGACAGTCAAGAACAATGACAACAGACACAAGATTTGGTCAAAGACTAGGGAAAAACCCCACAAGGGGGAAAACCCCTTCAAATTCTTCTTCTATTAGATTGTCATCAAGTGTTTAGTAGAGAGATGCAATGTTCCGATCCAATAATAAGTCAAAGGACAACTTTGACTTTCCAATTCTACTAACCAATATCAAATGAGAAATGAGCCCAAAAGTCAAATTTGGTCAAAAAGTCAAATTCGATCAAAGTCAACAACAGTCAAAGATTCCCTAACCAGTCAACATACAACAGCCAAATTAGCTCCAAGTTAGCTCAGTGAAAGGTCAAAATATTTGACCTCTTTTGTTGGTGAAACTTTAGTCATAATAGTCCCCAAAAGTCTTGTTCAAAGGAGAGAGAGAGATGCGGTCAAACTTCAGATTCATGTGGTCAAACTTTAGTCAACAGACCTGTGGTCAACCTAGGTCAAAATGCCTAGAGAAATTTGGCCTCCAACAATCGAATTTTTGCAAGTCAAAGAGGGTCAAAATTGCAAGTCAAACTTGGTCAACGATTGCCCAAACAAAAAGTCAACACAGAAAAATTAGAATGGCCTTCATCCCTTTGCACGTGTATACTCAGACTCCTTGCTTTAGACCTTTACGAAGCAATCACAAAAGGAGAGAGAAGAGAAGATGTGTTGATGTGGTGTCCAAATGAGGTGACGTTGATGTGAATTTATATGTGATTTTGGAGACCTGAACTTTTGTGTACTTGTGGGTTTTCCATTAACAATAATATTTTTTGTTGACCAAATTAAATTCTTCCAAGGGAAGAGAGGGTCTTCTTTGGATGAGGAAGACTATCCAAAGGAGGGAATTTGTCCCCAAGCTGCCAAATTAACATCTTTCTCCCTCCTCCTTGATTACTAAAAATGAGATAGGAGGATGCTAGAGGATATGAAGACCAAAAACTTACATTCATTTTCCATGCAGACAGATCAAGTGAAAAGGAGAGGAAGCGAAAAAGGCATTAGCGATATTCTCCTTCAATACACTAAAAGGCATCCTTGGAATGAATGGCCTTTAAATGTCATAGAAATATATTCTGTACGTGAAGGAAATCATTCCGCTAATAAGTGTCCATCTTTGCCAGGATTGAAAGCTGTATACCAAGAGCAGAAGGGAGCATGGAGCAACTAGGCTTTGTTAACCAAAAGCGGCCACAGGCCCTTTGACAATTTCAAGAAGGTATGAACTTTCCCTCTCCTTTCAATACAAATTACAATGCTCATTACTAACCTTGGTATCCTCCTAACCCTCTCCTCGGCCTATTTCCACTCCTTGGCCATATCCTCCTCAATATTACTCCTGTCTTTTAGCCATATTCTCCTCACACTCCTCAATGGGATAATACATCACCAAGATGGAGGCCTTAGGTGGCCCAACCACTTGCCCTAATGCCTCCTCCTCAACAATCTCAAGCACCCCAAAACATTCCTCCAAAGTAACCACAAATGCCTGCTCAACCAAATCCAAATCCCAACAAGCAGGCTCAACCAGTCTACAATGGAGAAACCACTTACCAAACCTACGCTGTAGAAATCTAGGAAGTTAACTTTAGGTCTAGGAAGGTCCTTCCAGACGTTCATCCACCTCCTCCAACAGAGAATCTCGAGGAAGAGAAGGAAGAACTTGTACCAAAACCTCCCTATCCTGAAAGGTTGACAACCTGCAAAGCACATACCCTTGAAGAAGTTGAACTTTTGAGAGAACAAAAATATCTGTGGCAAGATCCCTCTCCTTCAAGTCATCAAGGATGTTCCTATGTACAACAAATTCATTAAGGAACAATGTCTTAGAAGTCCTAGGAGGAAGAAGAAGGATGCCCCCACTATTAATGTCATAGGTTTGCTGGTTGATCTTATGTTGGGGAGAGTAATCGTCTCGTTTCCCACCAAAAGTGAGTACCCCTAGGAGAGCTTTCCTCCTAGGCAGCTTCTTTCAGTTGACATCCAGTAGCCCTTGAGAGCCACCCATAGTCGATGTAATGTGCCACTTTATCTCTGCTCCTTGTATCAATTGTATGTTTCCTCCCCATCAGTCGATAGCATATGTTAGAAGGTGGGCAGTCTGACCTAAAAGGTATGTTTTTCATTGTGTAATCGGGTTCTTATGCTTGTTTTTCATTTGAACATTTAGGGCATGGATTATTGGGTGTCTTGGAAGAAAGGACTTTGACTGTGGTTTTGTTCCCTCACCTTAAATGGGGGCTTAATCTTCAACCCTAGTCTCGTGGGATTTACCCTATTGGCCTATGGCTACAAAAAGGGCACTACTTGCGAAACTCTGATTTTGGTAGTGCAGTCCTGTTTTCCCATTACACATTTTCACTCCTCTCCGCACATTACAAGCCCTATTTCATCATTTTCCTTCTTTTGGGTCCACATGACCATTGGGTCCATAAGGCATTGGCACACCACTTCCCCTTGTCTACATATCAAGGTTGGTCTTGGAAACATTGCCCTAGAGGTTGATGCAACTAAAATAAAGTTAAAAACATACCATGGCCACAAGCATGAAACAAAAGAAAAAATATAAAATGCTAAAGATGGATGTGACATTTATTATAGAACCTGGGCAAAATTCAAACATGAGCTCTATCCCTTATCATTGTGGCCATCACCCTTGTTCCTAGGGCCCATGAGTGCCCCTTACATCATTAAAGAATTCATGCACATCCCAACCCCTAGTGGGTGATGAACTGCCCCACCTTAAGGGGGTAATAACTATTATACATGATTCACAACATCCTTTCATTTCATGGTGCCGGAGTAGTAATACAAAAGAAAAATCAAGAAAGGACAAAAGGAAAATAAAGATGGGAGGAAAAACAAAGGCTGGGGTAACTCATGTATTCACGCTAGCTCCCTCCTACATCTATGTACCCAATATGTGGACATCCCTCATCATTGCTATCCTTGTACCCATGGCATTTGGCTTTAAGATCCCCCTGTCCCCATCCATTTCATGATCATTCACATGCCACCTATTAATTGAAGGATGTACTTGGGACCTATCTTTACCCTTAAAGGTTAGTAACACTAATGAATTATTGTACTTGATGGTGAGGATGCAACACTGGACATTATATGTGACTTGCAGGTGGTTTCATCATGGGCTAGGCAACTTAACTGGGGCTTAAAAGCATATCATGGGCAACTTAACAGAGGAGCATATGATACCCTCCGTGTGAAGTGTTGAGAGCCATTGGACTCCTACTTGTAGAGCATCATTACTTCATTCCATGTGCACCTACAACACCACATCAACCTGGGCTTTGCTTCATATTATTCATGAGATGATACCCTTGGACCAACATGCCCCCAACTGGCTTAACAATATATACGGGATTTGACAGTTGACCTGTGGCCCAAATGAGGTTTCTCGCTATTGATACTTGGGAGGGCTGGCACCATCCTCTGAGCTCTCAATGTTAGAGCATATACATGCTATTCTTCCAACAGGAGACCCATGAGACCCATTTTGTGCCCCAAACACAAAATTGGGGTCCACTTGATGATTTACATGCATGTCTAGGGGCGAAACCCTAGTAGGTCATTTATGGAGCTCCCTTGACTCACTTTGGCACAAGGAGAGCTCAACGCATGCCTCAATAAGGCCCACATAGTGATGATGCCAACATTTCGGCCCTGTTGTGGGTTTATCTTTATGGTTTTCCATTGGCTATGTGGTTGGCTTGTAACCATAATTAGTTTTTCCCTCCATTTGACAACTAATAAGGGGCTTCTAGGCTAAATTAGACTTGATAGACCTTGTATAAATAGATGAGAGCTCATTTGAGCTACTCATCATCATCACACTTGAGATTGGACTTCTTGTGAGAACTCACACTTGTTTATTTTGGCTATTAGAGATCTATTGGATGCATTTCAATATTTGGAAGTTATTTTTCTTTTTCTTTCTTGTAAGTGCTTATTGTTGAAAATTTTCTAACTTGAAATTGTCTAATGTATGGAATTGTTGCTTGTAGGATATGCTATTTGGTGCCCTAATTGTTGAAAATTAATTTTGAAAAACTATCTAGTTGAGTATTGCATATTTTATTTGTTGTACGACATGTAATGAATGTTCCTAGTGGAGGAAATCTTTAATCTCTCCCTCAAATTCCATTTTCTTTTGAAGTGGGTAAATGCTAAAATTTGATACCTAGGGCATCAATTTTTAGCCTCCTTATAAAGGATCTAGCTTATATATTTCATCCTTGACTCCATATGCCTAAAGGAAAAGGTACTAGTCTGAGTCACTGGTGATCAATCCTAAATTTTCTCTCCTAAAATTGGTCGTTTTAAGGTTAGGGTGAAAATCTAGGGCTTGTAGTGAAATTTTAGGGAGGAGGCTTTTTGGTGATTTGAGAACCTAAACGTCAAGCTTAGGGTCTAGGCTACTTATTCTCCAAGTTCGGTGGGCATCCACTCCAATTTCATCCATAAAAACTCTTGACTTATGTGTTGCTCCAAGAGGGAAACCTTAGTTCTTTTCCCCTTAACTTGAGGACTTCCTTGAAGGTTGTATGAAGTATATCATAAGAAGCCTTTTCTCCTGGGCCTTGACCTTGCGAATACCTATCACCACTGAAAAATCTCAAAGCCCTAGGTCTTTTCTAGGGTTTTTCTTTTAGAGCGTTTTGCTTCTTTGAAGCCTTGAACCATTATTTAGTCTCTCTCTTGAATAAGTTCTAGCCTAATCACCTTGTACCTTGAATCCTAGAATATCTTTTAAAGGTGATTATCATCTTATTGGGACTCCTCCGATCAGTGAAAGTCCCTAAAGAGCAAGGGGTTTTGGCTGAGGTGACATTAGGCCTCTACCCCATTGTTAGCATTTTGTCTAGGTCTTGTCTTGTAGGGTTTCCCTCTCGAGGGCCTGTTAGATCTTGTGGTAATATTTCTGGCACCGTTATCGGGGACAAAGCGAGTCTACCTTTATGAAATATTTACCTTCTTTCCTAATGACAATGTAGATCCTTATTTGGTGACTCCATTGGAAGAACGAAGCCCTTGTTCTTCATCGAACCTTACATTCAATGTTTGTAGGGTGAAACAAGCATCTCTCAAGGCATCTTAAATTCACCTTGGCAACTCCCATTTAATTGTCATGAGAAGATCAATGCAATGGCTCCTTGGGGATTGCATGAGGTTAATATTGATGCATTTTTGCGTATTAAGGAAGGGAAGTGGGATATCGATCATTGTTTTGCCAATGATCCAATATATGACACAAATGATGAGCTTGTTTCTCTTTCATCTCGTCACCCCTTGCATGTCTTTAAGGACACCAAGGAGAGTGATGTGCCTGAGGTTGTTCTTCATCGAAAGTTCATGAGCTTTGATTGTTGAATTCTCCATTCTTTGGTTACAATTGAGGATCCACTGGTACAAGGTGGCTCCCTCTTCCTCATCCATGATTTTTTTTTCATGATGCTTTCTCTTGTTTTCTTGCCTCGCACTCTTGACCATCATCGAGCCAATTTTGCAAAAGCGGATGTGATAATTTGATGCCCTATATCACAAGAACTTGTATGAATAAAGGATGTTATATTGATCTTATAATATGTTGGTTACATTGGTTGTATGACTATACTTAGATCATGCATAGTGTGCTAGCATTGCATGGTAGGTTAGGTGCATCGCACATTATGTTTGCATAGCTAACATCATCATATCATGTTTTCATGTTAGATTTGCATTTTAGAATAGATTTACTTTTTTGTATGGATTTATTATTTCATGAAAAACATGGGCTATACAAGTATGCTCGATGCACATGCTTCCAATAGATTTTTTGTGGTGTGCAAAATATAGGTATGCATCCTAGGAGATTGTTGAAGTTCTCATGACCTACCCACTTGAGTGCATGGATCATGCGTTCTACGGTGAGTTCATGTCCCAGTTGGAGCCAGATGTTGCACACCAAAAGTGGGTACCACTAGGAGAGCTTTCCTCCTATGCATCTTCTTCCAGCCGACAGCCAGTAGCCCCTGAGAGCTAGCCATAGTCAATGTAATGTGCCACTTTATCTCCGCTCCCTGCATCAGTTGTATGTTTCCTCGCCCATCAATCGAGAGCATATGTTAGAAGGTGGGCAATCAGACCCAAAAGGTATGTTTTTCATTCTGCAATTGAGTGCTTATGCTTGTTTTTCATTGGGCATTTTGGGCATGGATTATTGGGTGATTTGGAAGAAAGAAGGGCTTTGACCGTGGTTTTGTTCCCTCACCTTAAATGGGGGGTTAATCTTCAATCCTAGTCTCGTGGGATCTCCCCTATTGGCCTATGGCTTCAGGAAGGGCACTACTTGGGAAACATTGATTTTGGTAGCGTGGTCTCATTTTCCCATTCCACATTTTTCACTCCCCTCTGCACATTGTTGAAATGCAACAAGAAAGTCTCAATTTTGATTTTTTGCCTTAATCAAATTGAGGAAATTCGAAATTCCACATCAGTAGAAAACTTGGAGGAGTTAGTTGAGGTGACATGGCTCTTGTCACTCAATTAAGAACACTCAATTCAAGTTAGTGAGTTGAAGTTCAATTTACTTGCGCTGATTCCTAAAAAACAGGAGTCTAGCTTAGTTATTTCGAGTGAGGGACATGAAGTTCAGATGTGTGTAGTGGGTTCCTAAATTTTAGGAGCCTAGGTTGAGTTCATTTCAGTTGTAGCAATTTAATTAAGTTAAATTGAGTTATGGCTAGTTAAACTAGTTCTAACTATTGGAGGAACTAGTGGAAGGTCAAGTTGTGGAAGTGGAATTGCAACCACACTCAGTGATCATCCAGATAACTAATCAATTAGCCTAAATTAGCTCATGCATGCAGAGAATTTGGGTTACCCAGTTGAGATGGAGATTTCAAGGCATTGTACTATCAATTGTAGACTATTCCAAAGTTTGCAGGTGGTGCATGCAGTCAGGGGAAGGATCTAAGGAAATTGAGCAATTCCATGGTGCGAAATTCCTAAAAAAATAGTGCCAATTTCCCAAGGAAACAATGCAAGGAAATAAGACCTTGGAGGGCTTGAAAATTGGCTAAGTGTTGGCTGGAGTCAGTCAGTCAGGTAGAGGGATAAACTATACACTTGCAGGGTGTGCTCAGGCTTGAGCAAGCATATGTATTTCATCTCTATTCACTGATTAATGCAATATAGATAGTAAGGGGTTTTGAGCAGTTGCTTTCCCCTAGATAAATATCTATAAATGTATGATGTTTCCTTTTGCATGTCTATGATTTTTGTTCTAGATGGTGAATTAACTTCCGCAGATAGGTAGAGTAGCTTCAAGTCTTGTGATTTAGTAAATTTCATGAGTAGAATTGAATCTACTCATTAATTTCTACACATATTACGAGCCTTATTTTATCATTTTCCTTCTCTGATTCCACATGACCACTGGGTCCATAAGGCACTGGCACACCCCCTCTCCTTGTCCACATATTAGGGTCGGGCTTGGAAACGTTGCCCTGGAGGCTGATGCAACTAAAATAAAGTTAAAAGCATATCATGGCCACAAGCAAGAAACAAAAGAAAAAGAAAAATTACAAAATGCAAAAGATGGCCGAGACATTTATTATAGCACGTAGGAAAAAGGCAAACATGACCTCTATCCCTTATCCTTATGGCCATCACCCTTGTTCCTAGGGCCCATGAGTGCCCCTCACATCATTAAAGAACTCATGCACATCCCAACCCCTGATGGGCGATGAACTGCCCCACCTTAAGGGGGTAATAATTGCTATACATGATTCACAACATGCTCTCATTTCCTGGTGCTGGAGTAGCAATACAAAAGAAAAATCAAGAAAAGGAAAAAGGAAAATAAAGATGGGAGGTAAAACAAAAGCTAGGGTAACTCATGTATCCATGTTAGCTCCGTCCTACATCTATGTACCCAATATGTGGACATCCCTCATCATTACTGTCCTTGTAGCCATGACATTTGGCTTTGACATCCCCCTGTCCCCATCCATTTCATGATCATTTGCATGCCACCTATTAATTGAAGGATGTACTTGGGACCTGTCTTTCCCCTTAGGGGCTGGGAACACTTAATAGGGTCGTTTAGTAACCACTCCTACCTAGGCAGGTAACACTATTATGAGATTGAAGCCCCAAATTTGGAAAGGAAGCCCCATATGAAGTCTCAATATGCCCTTGATTAACAAGCTTGGTTCACTTAGATGCACTAATGAATTATTGTACTTGATGGTGAGGATGCAACACTGGACATTATATGTGACTTGCAGGTGGTTTCATCATGGGTTGGGCAACTTAATTGGGGTCTAAGTCCACTAGAGAAGCATATGACACCCTTTGGGTGAAGTTTTGAGAGCCATGGGACTCCTACTTGCAGAGCATCATTACTTCATTCCATGTGCACCAACGACAGCACAACATTTTGCACTTTGCCCCATATTATTCACGAGATTATGCCCTTGGAGTCTGGACTAGCATGCTCCCAACCGACTTAGTAGTATATATGGGATTCGATAGATAATTTGAGGCCCAGATGAGGTTTGTCTCGCTATTGATACTTGGGAGGGTTGGCTCCATCCTCTGAGCCCTCAAAGTTGGAGTAGATACAAGTTATCCTTCCACCAAGAGACCCAGGATACCAATTTTGTGCCCCAAACACAAAACTGGGGCCCACTTGATGATTTGCATGCGTGTTTAGGGGTGAACCCCTGGCAGGTCATTTATGGAGCACTCTTGACTCATTTTGTCACAAGGAGAGCTCAATGCATGCCTCAAGAAGGTACATGCAGTGATGATGTCAACATTTTGGTGCTCTTGTGGGTTTATATTATGATTTTTCTTTGGTTATGTGGTTGGCTTGTAACCATAATTAGTATTCCCCTCCATTTGACAACTAATAAGTGACTTCTAGGCTAAATCAGACTTGATAGACCTTGTATAAATAGATGAGAGCTCATTTGAGCTACTCATCATCATCACACTTGAGATTATACTTCTTGTGAGAGCTCGCACTTGTTCCTTTTGGCTATTGGAGATCTATTGGATGCATTTCGATATTGGAAGCTATTCTTTATTGTATTTAGAGCTACTTCTTTGGAGTATGGATGGATATACTACATGTTGTCTTGTAAGTGCATATTGTTGAGGATTTTCTATATTGAAATTGTCTAATGTATGGAATTGTTGCTTCTAGGTTATGCTATTTGGTGCCCTAATTATTGAAAATTAAGTTTGAAAAACTGTCTAGTTGAGTTTTGCATATGTTATTCATTGTACAACATGTAATGGATGTTTTGTTAAAATATGCAACTATAGTCAAATTCCACCTTGGACAACTCATATGATGGAGATGATGATGGCATTGATTTCCTCTTTTCGAGAGGACCAAAATCCACCTAAAGATCACCTCATTTGGATAAGCAGAAGTTGGTTTTTGAATTTATGTACCCACACATGCACATTTGGACAGGTCGGCCTCAATATCAAATGGACATTATTGGACATCCATGAAACACTATAAATACAAGTGACCTAGAGCTCATTTGGACACCAACCAAGCATCTTCTTCTCTTCTTTCTGGATTGGCTCGCATAAGTTCGACAGAGGAAGTTCGCACCAGGTCCGAAGTTTAAGGTCCGAGGCTCGTACGGATTAGAGTTTCTGTTTTTTGGTCACACACATGACATTGGGTTAAATTGACCACAGTCGCATGCTTGCTGAGGCTAAGGGAGCGACTAGGAGGCTATAGCCGCTTGCATGTCAACCTGAAGGGAGCGACTGGGGTTTTGAGCTAGGGTTTCACATTTGACTGAAGTTGACCACAATTGACCGAAAGCCGAAGGGTTTCTCTTTGTACCACAATGACTCTGGAAGTCTGTTTTAGATTTATATTGGGTTATTTTGCTGGATATTGTATTGGGCTCATTGTACTCTCTACTGAACATCTTATGGCAATTTAATAGAAGAAGAATTTCAAATGGTTTTCCCCCTTACGGAGTTTTCCCCTGGTCTTTGACCAAACTTAGTGTCTCTTGTTGATGCGCCGATTGTCTCCTTTGTCACTGCATTTATTGTTCTATCTTCAATTACTATTGATGAATGGAAAGACTAATTGTAATTGGAAATATTGCTAATTGAAGTGTTGAATTGGGCTAAAGTAATTGATACAACATAGAACAATCTGAAAAATTAGCATGTTATCAGAGCTAAGGTGAAGGACAAGCCCAAAAGGAGACAAGATTTGAAAAAATCTTCTTTGAAAAGTTGAAAGAGCCGATCTAGTCAAAGTCAGGATGACTTCCTCCTTCAAGGAAAATTAGAAGCTGGGTGACTCATCTAATTTTGCTGCATGGAAAGTCAGGTTGGAGATCATAGCTGATAAAACTGATGTTTTGGACTCATTCAAGGAATAGTACCTGAGCCTTTGGAGAATGCTTCCGCTACTGCCAAAATTAAGCACATGAAAGGTGAGTTAAAAGCAAAGCAAATTATAGCTTGATGGTTTACAAGATATTTTACTTGGCATATGTTGGAAACTTGAGAAGTTATAAAGATATGTATGATAAGATAGCTGGCATGTATGAAGTCAACAATTTGAATGAAATCATCTCCTTCAAAGATCAACTCAAAGACACCAAAATGAACAAATGAGAGCCCGTGCAATCCTACGTAATGAGGATATCTCGTCTTAGAGATCAATTGCAAAGAGTTGGAGAATCTGTGCCTGACAGGGAATTTGGTGATCATGACTCTAAGAGGTCTCCCTCCTATTTGGGAAACCTTCATTACTGCTATAAGCAACAACAATGTCCCCTCGTCATCTGATGAAATTGTTGGAAATCTCACTCAAGAAGAGTCAAAGATGATATCAAGAGGAAGATTTCAAAAGCATGATTAAGGAGAGCTCGCTGCATTCATCACTCATGATAAAAAGAAGAAGAAAGGGAAAGGAGGTCCATCAAATTCAAGAAATCCTCCTCCTCAAAATCCAAGTAGAAGAAAGTAATACATGAACATCGAATGTTACAATTGTCATAAGAAAGGCCACTATGCTCGAGATTGCCTCGAGAAGAGCAATGGACCACGTTATAATACTAGAAGCAACAACAACAGGTTCAATGATCAAAGAAGAAGAGATGACCTAAGAAATGTCTGTAATGGCAAAGATGAAAGAAGAAGAAGAGATGCTCCAAGTGACCATGAAGAAGATCGTCGTCCTCAAAAAAAGTCAAAATTCTCTAGGTATGAAAGTAATGTTGCAAATCAATCTGAAAATATTCTTATTTCTTTTCTCACTAGTTCATCTCCTCTAGATTTGTGGGATAGTTGGTTGGTTGATAGTGGAGCCACTCATCACTTCTCTAGTTATAAGGCATTTCTCTCTAATTTGGTAGAGAGGGAATCAAATTTGAAAATTATTCTTGGAGACAACTCCACTCATTCCGTTAATGGTTTTGGGCTCGTCAAATTTCATTTGAATTTTGGGGAATCTATTTTGCTACATGATGTAATGTATGTGCTTGGGTTGAAGAAGAATTTGGTATCAATATCCGCTTTGGAAGACAAAGGGATGAGGGTTGCCTTCATCAAGGGAAAGGTTCTTACTTGGCCTGTTGGATCACCTATGAAAGATACACTGGGATTGAGATATGAAGGACTCTACAGGGTCACTGGAAGACCATTACTAGCATTAGTTCATAATTTAATCATCTAAGCGAATTATGGCATTGAAGGTTGGCTCATATACATTATGATGCTCTTCTGAAATTGAAGAGATTGGTCTTTGGTATTCTCTATGTTCAAGCTCAACACGATGGAGTATGTCCAAGTTATGCGATGGAAAGAAGACAAGGGTACCATTCCCCTCTAGTGAGAACAAGACAAATGACATCCTCCATCTCATTCATTCTGATATATGTGGTCTGATGCCCGTGTAGTCTATTGGTGGCCATCTCTACTACATCACATTCATTGATGGCTTTTCAAGGAAGACATGGATATACTATTTGAAGCATAAGGATGAAGCCTTCGAAACATTTAAGGAGTTCAAAGCATTGGTTGAGATCAAAATATTTAGGCTCGATAATGGTGGAGAATACATGTCAAATGAGTTCATTGACTTTTGCAAAAAGGAAGGTGTTAAGAAGAAAACAATTGTGCCATATACTCCCGAACAAAATGGTCTAGCTAAAAGGAAGAACAAGTCTATAGTAGAAGATACCTGAGCGATACTCCATGATCAAAAGTTGCCTAAGTTCCTTTGGGCCGAAGCTTCACATGCTGCCATATATGTTCAAAATAGGGTGCCTCATCAAGCTTTGGAAAACAAGACCCGGGAAGAAGTATTTACAGTTGTCAAGCCCGACATTGGTCATCTCCGCATATTTGGATGTCGTGTATTTCCATGTACCAAAGGACATAAGGAACAAATTGGAAGGTACATGAAGAAAAGGTACGTTTGTTGGATATTGTGAAAACTCTAAAGCATTTAGAATATATATTCCTGGTGAAAGGAAGGTTGAAATTAACAAGGATGTTACATTCGATGAAGATGTTGCCCTTGGAAAAGAAAGGGACCTTCCTCTGCCTCCTTCCCTTGAGAAGAATGATGATATGGATATTCTAGATGGTCCTTTTGTGCCCGCGTTCGAGACTGATATTGTTGATGATCCCATGGAGCCTATGGATCCCTTAGATCCTCCTCCAAGTGATCCTCCTACTAAGAAGAGACAACTTTGGCTCCGTGACACTCTATAGGATACTGAGAGACATGTTCTCGTTCGAAGATGATTTAGAGAAAGGAAGCAACCATGTAGATACCAGGGATATGTTGCAGCCATGAGTACTATGATTCAAGCTGAACCTTCCACATTCGAAGAAGTCGTAAAAGAACAAGTTTGGAAAGATGCTATGGTTGAGGAATATGAATCAATTATGAAGAATGATGTATGGGATGTTGTGCCGAGATCGAAGGGGAAATTCGTGGTCATTTCAAAGTGGCTATTCAAGATCAAGCATGGAGTCGATGATAGCATTGAGAAATACAAGGCAAGGTTCGTGGCTTGAGGATTCTCATAGAAAGAGAGAGAGGATTATGATGATATGTTTGCACCTGTGGCTAGGTATACAACCATTCGTTCGATAGTTTCCCTTGCCGCAAGTCAATGATAGACCCTTCATCAGATGGACGTGAAGATTGCATTTCTCCATGGCATGTTACAAGAAGTGTACGTTAAACAACCATAGGGATTTGAAGTAGAGGATCAAAAGACACATGTTTGCAGATTGAAGAAGGCATTGTATGGTTTGAAGAAAGCCCCCGGAGCATGGTACGCCCCCATAGGCAGTTATTTGGTGAAGCTGGGATTCACAAGAAGCAATGTCGTTCCCAATCTCTACTTCAAGTTAGTCCACAGTATGTCACTGATTTTGGTTTTATATCTTGACAATCTATTCTTGACAAGTAGTGAGCCTCTGATGATCGAGTGTAAGAGGGAGCCAACCTTTGAATTCGAGATGAAGGACCCTGGGCTCATGCACTACTTTCTAGGCTTTGAGGTGTGGCAAAGGCCTGGTGAGATTTTCCTTTCACAAGGAAAATATGTTGTGAAGCTATTAGAGAGATTTGGAATGACAAAATGTAAGTCCCTTCCCACACTGATGGAAATGAATTTCAAGAAGTTATGTGGAGAAGTTGCAGGACCCGATTTGGTGAATCCATCCGAGTATAGACAATTGATTGGGGCTTTGATGTTCCTTGTGAACACCTATCTAGACATATGCTATGCAGTGAACATGTTGAGTCAATTCATGACCATGCCTCTCCATGCACATTGGATCGCTACCAAACACATTTTGAGATATTTGCATGGGACGATCACACTTGGTCTGAGATATTCTACCAAAGATGTTCAACTTCATGGATACACTGATGTTGACTGGGCAAGAAATGTTATCGACGGGAAGAGTACGTTTGGATGTTGTTTTAATCTTGGATCTGCGAAGATATCTTGGATGAGCAGGACGCAAAACTCTGTAGCATTGAGTACCGCCGAGGCAGAATATATTGCTGCTAGCATGGCTAGCTGTGAAGCAATTTGGTTGAGGAAGCTCTTTGGAGAGCTATTTGAGAAAGTCCTAGACACTACAATGATATTTTGCGACAAAAAGAGTGGGATCTGTCTGGCAGAGAATCCCGTATTTCATGACAAGTCCAAGCACATAGAGATTCAATATTACTTCATTTGAGACATAGTGCAGATGAGCCGTTTGTCTCCATCACATATCAACAGATGATCAGATTGCAGATATTCTCACCAAGGCTTTGCCGAAAGGGAAGTTATTTGTCTTCAAAGAGCAACTTGGATTGATGGATGTGACCCCTCTTGATAAGGGGCATTGCTGATCAAGGACACTGAGCCAACTCTTCCCCCCTGTTTGAGCTCAGAGGGTGTGGAATTGAGATAGAGGGCTCCTGAGGTTGAGGGATCTTTGGACAATAAGGTTTCACCCATATCTATTACCCATAGGGTTGGAGTAGTAACTCACCCTATCTTGGTCTTTGCAGAGTATACCCCAGTTGGTATCATACCCACAAGCTGGGCTTGTTGGGATTGTCCCTCCTCGTCTGGCCAAAGGGTTAAGGATGTTGAAGAATCTAGGGCAAAGTGGTGTAGTGTGATTCTTTGTTACTTGATAACAATTTGTGGAGTCTTTTTACTTTTCTTGTTAGCTTAATCTTCTTCTTCTTCTAATTAATGCATATGTGTACTTCATCAAGCTGCTACCAAAACTAAAAAATAAGAACACAAGATGTTGGCTCTTTGTCAGGACCAAAACCTCTCTTCTCTTGAGAGGAAAACCCCTTAGTGAATTTCTCTTATTGAAGCTTCTATTGATCAATGTCAAACCTTAGACCCTTGATAAGAATATCCTCCAAGCAAAAGTCAAGTCCTCTCCTCCTTTTTGCACTTTGTTCCCTGCACATAGGCTTCCTCCTTTCGACACTTTGTTTTCCGACACTTCGTCTTCCTTCTTTCGGCACTTCGTTCTTCTTTCAATTGTTGATAAGTCTTGTTATTCTTGCTCTAGAAGACATGCCTTAGATGAGATACTTCCCTTATGATGATCTGTTAAGATTAGGTATGTTCTATGCTGGAGCAATTTATTTAAATTTTCATAGTTAGCAATCACATCAGCATTAAGATAAACTGCAGATAGAACATAAATATAAATCGTAGTAGACAAGCCAACGCAAGAGGACACAAGATATGGCGCAAGCCAGGGACAAACCCCACAATGTGTGGGGAAACCCTTTGATCAAATCTTCTTTTATCTTCAAAGTTCAACAGAGAATGAGAGAGAGAGAGATAGTAAAATTACAACAGAAGTCAATACTTTGACTTATCTAGCATAGATCATTTCGTATCATGATGAGATCAATTGAAGACATTCTGCTTCAACTGATTCTCAAGGTGACTCCTTCACCTATCATCGTGCTAAATCTGGTTCTCTAGTTGCACCACTGCATACTACACCATGTGGTTGTCCATGTCCATGATCTTATCCTGCTGTACTTTATGTCCATGATCTTATCATGCTCCCTTTTATGTCCATGATCTTATCATGATGCACTTTATGTCCATGATAAAAATATGACCATGACTACAACTAGATGTATGCCAAGACTATGTGTAGTTGTGGGATTACTGAGATACATATATACCAAGATTACTAGGAGATAGATCCGAACACTGTGATATCCACCGAGACTAAATATATCGAGACTGTTTGTCTCCATTGACAGGTATGCTGAGATTCACTGTCATCATCGAAATTCTTTCCAGCATGACTATGCCAAGACATTGTTAGTGACTGTGTTAATAGTATGCTGCTGTAGGAGTACCAAGATACATATATATATATATATATATATATATATATATGCCAAGGCTGCTTCTCCTAATGCGAGATCTTCTTTCTGCACTTTCCCCCATCTGAGATCTTCTTCATACCCATTCGAATGCATTAGAGAAGAATACGAGTTTCTGTGCTTACTCACTATAATCACCACCGAGACTAAATATACCGAGACTGTATTACTGCTGTTCATTGTGTTAGGGCTACGTAATAGAGACACCTTCATACTGCGTAAGGTATTCCTTTTGGCAGCTACAGGCCTCCCTTCTAACTGCGGTCAAATCTCTTTGACTTGCTGTGTATTTACCCTCATGTATTGTGACTAAGGGCAATCTTAAATGCTACGGTTATGACCTGCATATAAATGATTCCATGGACTGGGTTCTGCGTATAAGAGTCCCTCATGCCAGCGTATTAGAGTTTCTATAAATGTGTCTCATTGACTGTGTTAAAGTGTTTCTATGACCAGCGTATAACATCCTTTGAAAACAACGTATATCTATGACCAACATATATGAACCACTATGAACAACAAATTTGTACAGCATATAAAGGGCATCCATTGACAATGTATTAGGGCCTCCATATCTGCATAGAATCCTCATCATGAACTGTGTATAGGTTTTCATGAACAGCGTAAGAATGTCTTCTCTTACTGTGGCTAGGAGACTCCATTACAGGACTGCGTTAGGGCTTCTTGAACAGCGTGCAGGCTAGGGCATCATTTGTGTATAAACTAGGGCATCATACTATACTTAGGCCAGTGTATACTCTTAGTGTCTCTCCTCCACCAAAACCCAAAGACATGTAGAGGAGATCACACCAAGAATACCCATACAAAATGATAACAAATCCTCATCTATTTATACCAAAACGAGGATGATGAATAGACACGTCGGTTGGGCTTCTAGAGCCTACATAAGCGCTGTCGGTTGATAATAATTATTAAACAAAATAAATTCATATCTCCATAAATACTATCGGAATCGATGATCTTTGGATCAATCCTACACCTCTCGACGAGAGGGATCCAATAAAAATATCAGCTGCCATAAATAAGCCGACCCACATGGAGTTTGGCCCTAGTTGCCAATTTAACATGATCCCTTCTCTCTCTTAGCCAACCAATGAACTTTTATGACTGTTAAGGGAGGGCTGTTATAACAACAGTGCAGCCCTAATTCTTGCACATGTGAGAGGTACCCTAGAGAATTAGGCTCCTTTTCCTTCGCTAGAGAGAGGGACTTCTTCGCTTGACTTGGGAGGCCTTGTAGGCCTAGTGACTAGCCCAAACACCAATGAATCATGCACTAAAAACTTGCTTCTACTATATCCACAGTCTGTCCTCCTTATCGTCGCGTGTGTGACTGTTTCTAGCCTTAGAAACAGTCCCTAACCTTCACTAGGTTTCCTCCTTCCTTATCTGCACTTTTGAAGACCCTTTAGACTTCCCTTACCTTCCTTCTCGGCTTGTCCCTTCGCTGATTTCAAAGCTTGCGTTGTCTTCTTTATGAGGGAGTGGACAACCTCTATATATAGAGGACTGTCCCTCCTCTAGGTCGACATGTAGGCTGACTAGTTAATTGTTTGCAGGCCGACTAGAAGAGTAGATTTCAGATGGTTTCCTTGGTGGTATTGCATGCTTGAAGGAGCTTCTTAATGGTGCCTTAGTATAGGAGGAGACTTGACTTTGCTTGGAGGTATTCTCGACTTTAATACATATTTATACAATGTGTAACATGCCCTTAAGGTCTTGAACCTTTTCTTTTGACTATTTGACTTACCTATAGCCCTTTAAATAGTGCTAGACCTATTTCAATGAGCAAGAAACTCATTGACATATATTATAAAAATAATATTTCTTTTCTTGAATAAATACAAATATCAAAATTACATTTATGAAGACCGAACCTAATTACATTTCTTTCAACACTCCCTCTTAACTAGGGAGGTATTCATACAGTATTCCAAGGTGTTTGGCTATTATCAATATTGAAGAATTCACATAAGAGAAACCAGATTTACCATCCATCTGTTATAACATCATATCCATCAACATTGTCATAGTGCAAGGCCTTGAGTAACAACTCCATCTCTCCATGAGATCATGAGCTACAATGCTGGCGAGACCAATGATTTATAGACACCTTCATCATTGTCTCTCAAGGTACATACCCACTCGAGTGTTCTCTGAGTATGACTTTCTAGGATTATTCTTATCTTGGGTTCCTAGCCCTCAAAGAATATCGGTCCTCTTGCCTACTCTTGTCTTGGATGCCCTACACATCCTTAAAGAGTATTAGATGCCAGACGATTACCTAATCCTCCCATTCTTTCTTCCCAAGTGAAGACAAGAATGTTATGTCTATCTTGTGTCTACATTTCCATTCATGGCCTTCATCTAGACTTATGATTGTTAGTCCTGTTCTGGTGCATGACCCATGAAATGGAAAACACGATTGTCACTCCTTTGTAATCAGGGGTGATCTAAAACTCCCTCTTGATCGGGGACCTGTCAGAGCTCCCTCTTAACTAGGGATGCTTTCATTCATCAACAACTTCTTCTTCGGGTGTCCTTTAGTTGCTTGATATTCTTCCTTTCTTTGATGTCATGAAGTCTTTGTTCAGACTTCTTCTAGGTAGGGCACCATCCATCGATCACTTTCCTTCATGGGTTGTCATGTCTTGCTTCCTTCGTGGAAATTTGCTTTCTTGTCATCTAGGCTACTCTTTTGTCATCTTGTCCATGCTTCGGAATATTCTTCTCATGGATGCTTCATTGTACTTTCTTGTTTACATGCTTTGACCTAGTAGCCCATCATGACTTCATCTTGAGATTGCTTCAACATTTCTTTTCCTTTTGTTGGATGGCTTCTTCATCATGACATCTCTGTAGAGTAGAATTAGTTATCTGCACCTTTTATATCTCCAAGGCCTTCATCGGTGTCAAGGGTGCTTCCTTTGTCAGAGTGGTCTTGCCTTCTTTCAGGAGATATCTTCAAAGCATTCTCTCAGATAGTGATTCTTGGTGACCATGGTGTTCTTCACATGCTTGATCGCTTTCTTCATTTGCTTCTTCTCAAATAGATAGGTCAACCATCTTACGCTTCTTGTGAGAGCATTTCTTCTTGCTTCGTAGTGAACAATCTTATACTCCTTATGTGAGAATATTCTTTTGTTGACCTTCATTGCATTGTAGTACATGCCTTTGAGCATGTCATTGGTGAAAGAGATTCTTTCATACTTGATCATGTTATAGAACTATGCCCATGAATTAATAATATACAAATGATAACATCACTGAACCTTGATGCATACATACCTCATGTTGATTCTCCTTTGATCATAGTAGCTTCATTTGATTTTCCTTTGTGTGGTCCTTCTTGCTTCATCTTAGCTTGCCTGCATATCATCCTTTTCTTGAATCCCATGAATGGGATTCCCAATGAGACATCTGCTTTGGTCCATGAACCTTCTTTTGAAGATTCCATCATAGGATCTTAAAGATCGTTGCCTTGCAAATGTTTCTTTTCTTTTGATGATGGATGTCTTCTAAGATTCCTTTTTATGATCAATTTTCTTTAATTGTGGATGAGGTCCTATACTAGGTATGCTTCTTCTACATGAATATCTTGAGCTATATTTGCCATGCTCCTATATTGTAGAAGATATTTCTACTCATGCATTTTTGTTCTTATCATAAATGCTATATCTTCATGAGGATCTAGAACTCTATGTACATCATGCTTCTAGATTCTAGAGGATGTTTCTAGCCATGCAATTTTAATCTATTCCTACATGCTCCTATCCTACTCAAAACTTTGAAAGAAGTCTAGAAGTAAAGAGTTTGACCTAGTCATAGTAGAGATGCGGAGGATCTTCCTTCTTTTGCTTCTTTCCTTCTTCTTTCACCTCTTGAATTATGTGAGCTTCTTCCCACTTTCTTTTGTTGTTGTTGTTCTTCTTAAGCTTAGGATAATTCCTTTTGTAGTGTCCATATTCTTGGCATCCAAAACATTGGATTTTGGGCATGTCTTTGTTGTTTGTTCTTCATGGACCGAATTTGCCAAGTTTACCCTTTCTCTTGGCCATGGTAGCAAATGCTTGCTCCTTTGATCCCACATCTTCCTTTGCCTTAAGTCTGGTTTCCTCTATTCTGCATAGAGACCACATTTCGCTGAGAGTGGTTGCTTCCTTCTTGGCATATATGCTTGATGTGAAGTTTCCCCACTCCTTAGGTAGAGCATTGAGTACTACAACTGTCATCTCTCTGTCAAACATGACTTCCCCAAGCTCTTGAAGTTGATCTCTCATTTCAGTGATTTTAATGAAGTAGGGAGCTATTCCTTCCTTTGTTATCTTCATCTTGTACAATTCATTCCTCAGAGATATCACTTCTCCGGTTGTGGATACCGAGAATAGCTCTACTAGCTTATCATAAATTTCTTTCGATGTCTTGAATTTGGAGACATAGGGAATGAGAGAGTCTTTGATTAATGCTATCAAAATCCTTTGAGCTCTTGTCTCATCCATATTGTGCTTGACTAAGGCTTGAGTTTGTTCCTTAGCAGGGATAGTGATATTAGATATCATTTTGGGATTCAACTGCGTTAAGTAAGTCATTCAAACGTATGGCCATTTCCATGAGAGGTAGTCGTAACTGACTAATTTCTCATGATTTTTGAATAGTTCACATAGCACTCATTGCATCGGGTGATGCTCACAGGGGTGAAGAAGTGGGATTGAAACTAGTGAAATGTGGAGAACGAATCACATAGCATCAATCATCACTTCCGGGTCTTGCACCCGGTAACCAGGACTTTCCCAGGAGGTCACCCATCCCAGATCTCCTCTGGCTCAAGCG
>APFE031539474.1:14715-27884 GCA_000404065.3 Pinus taeda
TAGGTCGCAAATAAGATAGAGATAGCCACATTAGATCCAGAAGGATAGGTCACAATAGAGATGAAGAATATGCCACATATATTGCCTCCATTATGCCATAGAGAAAGCCTCTATAAATTTGTATAGATAACTTCTATTAGGTTGCAAATGATGGACAAAATAGGCCGCATACGTGTGCCACTATAAGCCGCATTAGATGCCATACTAGGTAGCAAAATATACCCTTTCTAGGCCACAAAATATTCCATATAGATGTCCGAATTTTTAGTTCCAAAATGAAGAAGGATATGTTCCAATTTATAGTTGTTTCCATATGCAAAAGATCACGACCTTTGGGGCAGACTCACTTGGATATTATGGGATTGATTTTTAAATGGAAGGAAAACTTAAATTCAAATTTACTTTAAATATGTTTTCCACATGCTTTGATGATTACTTGCCCAAGTAAAATTGACACATCAAGTAATAATATTTCTTTTGTCCAATTTGAATTCTCTTTTGAGAAAGATGAATTTTCCTAGGGGAAATTTGGATTCTCATGGGGACATTTATCCCATAGCTACTGCAAATTTCAACAAATGTGACTTATTTAGATACATAGATTTAATAAGGATTGTGAGCTCATGATCTCCTTGTTTTAACAAGGGGAGAAAATTAGTTCTTTGGAAGAAATAGCTCATTTTGATAATCAAAGTTCTTTTTATTGCTAATCTCCACACTTTAAAGTGAAAAAATTGGTAATCTTACATGATTTCGTACATTATGATAATTTTTTTTGCTTTTGTTTGTTTGTTTGTGTAGCATGGTTTTTAGACAACATAACAAAAAACCTTTTTGTAATCGATGTTAACCTTAGATGGTTATTCAATTGGATGACAATCATCACAAATGGTCTAGAAGAGCTGGTATCAGTAAGTGGTCTGGTTAACTAAGAAATATCCTAACTTTGTTGCTGAAGGTTTAATGGATGATGTTAACCTCAGATGGTTATTCAATTGGATGAAAATCATCACAAATGGTCTAGAAGAGCTGGTATCAATAGTGGTCTGATTAACTAAGAAAGATCCTAACTTTGTTGCTAAAGGTTTAATGGATAACTCATGCATGTTTTTGAGAAAGCAAGGCTTATTATTTAGATCTCAGAGAGTTTGTAGGTTTTATTTTAATGCATTACCACAAATGTCTCCACATCAAATAATGGCCATTATGAAACATCTCATTGGTACTTTTGTTATGTGCTTTACAAGGATTTTAGGAGAAGAAACAACTTTTCCTATTTCTTTTTTATTACTGCACGAGAAGACATTGTTGTATAGCTTTAGTGGGCAATTGATGGCGATCCCGAGATAGTTGCGTGGCAAGACTTATGTGGCAACTGGCTTGTCCTTGGTCCTTCCCTCGCTGGCACACACCGAGGTTTGGTGAGGGTTTATGACGCCTTCAATGTGCATCCGGCCCGAGGTTGGTCTCGTTTTGTGTGAGCACGACATCTATGGTATGGCTCGACTTGGGCTCATTTGCATTGTTGTTCGTTTGAGTTATGCTTCTGTTCCTCTATGGCTTGTCTCGTTTGGCTCTAGAAGAAGATGGGTCTCTGTTGCCCGCTATCCTCTTGGTTCTTCTCTGGTTCTGGTCCTCTATCGTTTGCTAGTCATATGAATGTCTTTCTTTGGACCTAGTGCCTATTGTACACCTAGTTTTCCGTGGAGGTCTCAGGTTTGGTTTGTCATTCTGGGTATGCCTTATTTCGACTGTCTGTGAACGATTTTTTTACAACTTGTAGGTGATGTTTTCTAACTGGGTTTTGGTTGCATTTCATAGGCCCTTCGCCTGCTACTCTCATTGATGGCTTGGCTGCTTATTTGACAGGTAAAAACCCTATTCCGATTCCATTGTTTCACCTTCCTATCGTTTTTTATTAACGACCTTGCTCCTGGTGAGCAGGCTGTGGTATCACGACACTTCGGCCGTTAGTTGCACTCAGGTTGGGGTTTCAACTCGTGGCTCTATTGTGGAGTATGGCCTCCCCTTCAGGTATTCATCGTGGGTCATGTTCCTTGTATTTTCTCCGGTGTTGTTGTGTGCTATATAGATATGCTTCCTCTCTAACAATCTTCATGTCACTGTGCAGGTATCCCTCTCCTCTCTGTGGTTGCAAGGAGCTAGCTCTCAGGATGAAACACCGTGGTCTCGTCCTTGAAGATTTGGGTCCGATGTGCTTAAATCGAGTAGGGTCCTTCCTTGACTGCGCTTTGCAGTTGCATTTTGGTTTCAGGCTATAGTTGTTTAACCCTTGGGGTTTCAGTTTTGTTGGTCTGTCGATACTTGGTTGTCTCCTGTGCAATGAGCCCATCCTGTTGATTTTGTTTTCTGTTATGGGAATGTGTTTCGGCCTTTTGTTGTTGGTTGTCGTGTCTGTTGTTTCATCTACGTACTGCTTTGGTCTATCTGGGTTGTGGAAACCCTCCTCGACCTATCTCGTTTTTGTGAAGGATTGTTGGTTATTTTTTAAGGGCTCTGTGTCTTGAGGCCTGTGTGGAATCTAGAAGTTCTATCCCGTACTTCCGTGGACCTAATGAATATATATATATATATATATATTATATATATATATCTATACTGTAAATTTCTAATTTAAATCAAATAGTATGTATTTGGTAATGTACCTGGATGGTTTGGCTCTGTTGTATTTGATCATTTCAGTCTCGGTGCACAATTTGAATGTTAATCACACAATTTGTTGTTTAATTGCTATGCACAATAATTTATACTTGTTGCTTCTGAAACAGTGAATACCTGTAAGCTTTCTTTAAATTCATAAAAGAGAAAAAAAATTGTTCAGAGTTATGATTTCTTTCCTTTTTTTCATCTAGATGGTAGCCACCCCACTTTTGATTCTAGGTTGCCTATTTATGCTTGCTAGCAGCCACATATTGTTGAGGAACCACCCTCAGTTACATTATAGTTATTTTCCAGTTTCATTTCTAAGTTATTTTAAACAAATCCTATTCTAACTATTGTTCAGTTTATAAATAAAAACATTGGTTGTTACAACCTTCATTTAAAAATAAAAATAAAACTAACTAAAAGTGAACTTAATCAAAACAACTTGTCCAGCTGTCGCCTCCCTAGTCGTATGCTCCTGTATTAGGCTCCCAGGGTGAATGAATCTCATGGCTCTTGTCCATGAGCTATTCAATTGAGTACCCGATGCTTTGAATCTGGTCTGCATCCAACCAAGAATTGTCCTCAATTGGACGGTCCTTCCATTTGACCAGGTACTATAAGTACTCTTTTTGTCGAGTTCGCCTAGCCACTTGAGTATCCAAGATTTGTTCAATCTCTAGAGGCTTGGCTAGAGGCATCTGTTTGACCCATGACTCAGTCTCTCCCTAGGTGTCTCGTGTGTGTTCTGTCGAATTGTCCTCCACATTAGCAGTAATGTAAGGGTATAGGTCTGCCACATTGAAGATGGGTGAGATCCCTATACTCGGGGGTAGTTGCAGTTCATATGCATTTGCAGAGAACTTTCGCAGTATCCTGCAAGGTCCTATTTTTTTCAATTTTAGTTTGTTATATTCGCCTTTAGGAAACCTTTATTTGCGTAGATGTGCTAGTACCAGGTCCCCTACATTGAATTGCACTTTCCGTCATTTTAAATCTGCGTTCTGTTTATACCTTTGGCTACTGTACTGTAATTTGGATTTCACTTGTTCATGAAGTTCGTTGATCACCTTCCCGAAGTCTTCGCCATCATTACTCCTTCATTCCAACTGACCCAAATCCTGTAACTCGTGCACACCATGGGGGTGTATCCCGTATAGGATCTGGAAAGGACTTCTGCCCGTACTCCTGTTGGGTGAATCATTATAAGAAAATTCTGCTTTTGTGAGTACGCGATCCCATTGTCGTGAATTTTCACCAACCAGACAATGTAACAGATTCCCCAGACTTCGGTTCACTACCTTAGTCTACCCATCAGTCTGTGGGTGATAAGCTAAGATGAAGTTTAGTTTGGTATCTAACGTTTTCCACAAAGTCCACAAAAAATGACCTGTGAACTTCACGTCCCGATCTAAAACAATAGACTTCGGAAAGCCATGTAATCTGACAATATCTGTGAAGAACAAGTGTGCTACATGTGTGGCATCGTTGGTCTTCCTACAGGGAATGAAATGCGCCATCTTGGTGAAGCGATCCACCACCACCATTATTGAATCGAACCCCTTCTGTGTTCTTGGCAAACCTAAGACAAAGTCTAAACTAACTGAGTCCCATGGTTTGTTTGGAATAGGTAGGGGTGTATATAATCATGTATTTTGACTGTGTCCCTTCGCAAGCTGACACATCTTACACCTAGCCACAAATCTTTGTACGTCTCTACGAATTTTCGACTAATAATAGAAGTGGCTCACTTGATCCAAAGTCTTATCAATGCCAAAATGTCTGGCTAAACCCCCACTATGTTTTTCCTGGATTAAGTTTTCCCTCATCGAACATTCCGAAATACACAACTGTCCTCCCCTGAATAACAATCCTTCTTGTATGTTATAGTCTAGCCATGAACTGTTGTCTCTCAATAGCAGATTTTGGCAAGCTTTGTATGCTTCCTTAAAGTCTGCATCTATTTCATACAGATCCTTAAGATGCTCAAATCCTAACACCTGCACTCTGCTTTCCTGTAAAATCAAATTTCTCCTGCTTAACGCATCTGCCACTTTATTGGCTTGACTACTAATGTGTTTCAATACAAATGTAAAACTCTGGAGGTACTCCACCCACTTCGCATGTTTATGGTTCAGCTTGTGCTGTTGCATAACATACTGCAATGCAGAATTGTCTGAAAAAAAACAAATTCATTTGCCATCAAGTAATGTCTCCAATGTTTCAGTGCTTTGACCACTACATAAAATTCCTTGTCGTAAGACGTATACTTCTGCCTACTCTCATTCAACTTCTTGTTGAAATAGGCCACTGTCTTGTCCTCTTGGCTGAGTATTGCTCCAATTGTTGTCCCACTCGCATCGCAATGAACTTGAAAAAGTTTGTTGAAATCTAGCAACCTCAAAATTGGTCTTTCGGTGATCTTCTTTTTTAGCTATTGAAAACTCTTTTTCGTTGAATCCATCCAATGAAAAGGTTGATTTGCCTTTTTAACGGTATCCACCATGGGTGCACAAATCCCACTGAAATCTTTTATAAATTTTTGATAAAAACTCGCCAACCCATGAAAACTTCGCACTTCAAACAAACTCATAGGGGATGGCCAAATAACTATGGCTGCAACCTTTTCTGGATCCATCTTTAATTCGTTTTCCGAAATCACAAATCCTAAATAAATCAATTCTTTCTTCAAAAAAGTACACTTCTTCAAGTTTAACAACAATTTATTTTGCTGCAACTTTTCCAGGACATACCTGACATGTCGGAAATGTTCTTCCTCCGTCTTACTGAAAATAAGGATATCATCTAGATACACAATCACGAACTTTCCAATGTATTCCTTCAACATCTCGTTCATCAAGCTCATGAATGTTCTAGGTGCATTGCTCAGTCCCAATGGCATGACCAGCCATTCATACATGCCTTCATTGGTCTTGAACACTGTCTTCCATTCGTCCCCTTCATGAATCTGAATATGGTGATATCCGCTTTTCAAATCAATCTTCAAAAAATATGCCGCTCCACTCAAACAGTCCATCATGTCATCTATCCGCGGTAAAGGAAACCGATATCTAATAGTGATCTTGTTAATTGCTCGAGAATCAGTACACATCTGCGGTTCACTTCCTTTCTTGGGAGCTAAAATAGTTGGGACTGCACAGGGACTTGAACTCTCCCGAATCAACCCTTTATCCAACAACTCCTATACCTGCTTCCTGATCTCTTCATTGTCCTTTGGACTCATCCGGTAAGCAGATTTGTTTGGTAAACTAGCCCCTGGAATGAAATCAATATGGTGACTCATACTCCTTTTTGGTGGCAATTTATCTGGTAGATCACCCACCACAATGTCACTAAACTCCTACAACATATCTTGTATCTCCTCAGGTAAGTCAGTAATCTCAGTATAGATTAACACTGCTCTTGGCCTTAGCACAATTGCATATTTTACCTCATCATCTCCAATCTGTTGTAGAAACTCTTTTCCTCCTAACAGTAATGCTTTTGTTCCACCGTTTTTTGTCGTATCCTCCTCTTTCATCTGTACTAGCGTATGCTTTATCCCACCCTTAGCAAACTTGTAAAAGTTTGTCTTCCCATCATGGACAACTTTCCTGTCATACTGCCATGGTCTCCCGAGCAGTATATGGCACACATCCATCGACATGATATCACAAGTTACTTTATCCTTATACCTACCAATGTGAAACTCCACTTCGCACTGCTCATCAACCAGCAGTTGGTGTCCTTTTTGTAACCAAGACACTATGTATGGTATTGGGTGCTTCAATCTTTTTAAACCCAGTTTTTTTACCATTTTAGTGGCCACCAGGTTGTTAGTGCTCCCGTTTTCAGTAATCAATTTGCAACATTTCCCATGTGATTTACACACAGTTCAGAACAGTGCTTTCCGTTGTGTCTGGTCAGCTAACTCTTTAGCTGGTTTCAAGAATATGTTGTTTAACACTAAGGCTTGTCCTATTTCAGGCATGTTCTCCACTTCTTGTGGTGGTGCCTCTACTTCTTTCGGTTGAGTAACATATGCTCCTCTTTGCCCTGCTTGATCACTTTCAGGACATTCAAAAGACCTGTGTCCCCACTTGTGACACTTGTAACACTGATAGGCATTTCCTCTGCCTCTACCATTACCTCTTTCTTGTTGGTAAGGCCTTCCTCCTCTAGTGTTACATTCTTTTTCAGTTGGTCCTGCAGTTTTTGAACTGCTACCCTCTTCATTGCTGTTGACAATTCTGCCTCTGCCAAAAGACTGTCCTCTTCCTCTGCCAGATCCACATCCTCTTCTGGCTTTCTGCTTTCTAGCGATCTTTTCTTCTGCCTTCAAAGCACTTTGATAGGCTTCCTCTATGGACTTGGGGGAAAGAATACTAATCTCATCTAGTATCTCCATCCGTAAGCCATTCACAAACCTTGTTGTCTTTTCCAGGGTATCTTCAACATAACCCGCTTGCAAGTTCACTCTGTAGAATTCTTCCGTATACTCCTTCATAGTCATTTATCTTTGCTTCAGGTTCTGCACCTGCCTAGACAGAGCAATCTGATAATATTTGGGTAGAAACTTACTCTTCATCTTGGTAATTGTCCTATTCTACTTTTTGATCAATGGTTTATTTGATCTTCTCCTTTCTGCCTGCACACTATCCCACCACAGTGCTGCATGTCCCTTTAGTTTGGTGGTTGCAAACCTGACCTTCTTATCTTCACTGATTTCTTCACACTTGAAATATTTATCCAGCTCACTAATCTAGTCCAATAATACCTCCGTAGATAAACTATAGTCATAATTCGAAAGCTCTGGCTTCGGCTTGCTACTTTCCAACAAAACTAATCTCAATAATTTTATCTCTGGTCCCTCTTCATCTGACCCATCCGTCGTGGCTGCAACTTCTTCTTCACTGTCATCACCACCTTCTGGATCACTACACCTCCCTACTTCCACTACTGCCAATCAAGCACTTAAGATCTTGATTTCTTCTCACAGCCCTTCATTGGCTACTCTCCTCATAGCTCTACCTCGACCTCCTCTTCCTACTTCCATTTTTTTCTTTTGAGAAAAGAACCTGCTTTGATACCAAAATTTGATGGAGATCCCGAGACGGTTGCGTGGCAGCTGGCCTGTCCTTGGTCCTTCCCTCGCTGGCACACACTGAGGTTTGGTGAGGGTTTATGGCGCCTTCAATGCACATCCGGCTTGAGGTTGGTCTCGTTTTGTGTGAGCACGACGTCTATGGTATGGCTCGACCTGGGCTCATTTGCATTGTTGTTTGTTTGAGTTATGCTTATGTTCCTTTATGGCTCGTTTGGTTCGGCTCTAGAAGAAGATGGGTCTCTGTTTCCCGCTATCCTCTTGGTTCTTCTTTGGTTCCAGTCCTCTATCGTTTGCTAGTCATGTGAATGTTTTTCATTGGACCTGGTGGCTTCCATACACCTGGTTTTCCGTGGAGGTCTTAGGTTTGGTTTGTCATTCTGGGTATGCCTTATTTCGACTGTCTGTGAATGATTCTTTTACAACTTGTAGGTGATGTTTTCTAATTGGGTTTTGGTCACATTTCATAGGCCCTCCGCCTGTTACTCTTGTCGATGGCTTGGCTGCTTATTTGACAGGTAAAAACCTTGTTTCGATTCCACTGTTTTGCCTTCCTGTAGTTTTGATTAACAACCTTGCTCCTGGCGAGCAGGCTGTGGTATCATGGCACTTCGGCCATTAGTTGTGCTCAAGTTGGGGTTTCAACTCGTGGCTCGGTTGTGGAGTTCGGCCTCCCCTTCAGGTATTCGCCGTGGGTCAAGTTCCTTATTTTTTCTCTGGTGTTGTTGTGTGCTATATAGCTATGCTTCCTCTCTGACAATCTTCTTGTCACTGTGCATGTATCCCTCTCCTCTCTACTATGGCTGCAAGGGGTTGGCTCTCGGGGATGAAACACCGTGGTCTCATCCTTGAAGATTTGGGTCTGATGTGCTTAAATCGAGTGGGGTCCTTCCTTGACTGCGCTCTGCGGTTGCATTCTAGTTTCGAGCTATAGTTGTTTAACCCTTGGGGTTTCAGTTTGTTGGTCTATCGGTACTTGGTTGCCTCCTGTACAATGAGCCCATCCTGTCGATTTTGTTTTCTGTTCTGGGAATGTGTTTCGGCCTTTTGTTGTTGGTTGTCATGTCTATTGTTTCGTCTGCGTACTACTGTGGTCTATCTGGGTTGTGGAAACCCTCCTCAGCCTATCTCGTTTGTGTGAAGGACTGTCGGTTATTTTTTGAGGGCTCTGTGTCTTGAGGCCTGTGTGGAATCTGGAAGTTTTGTCCTGTACTTCCGTGGACCTGATGAATATATATATATATATATATATATAGATAATATATAAATATATATATATATATAATAAATATATATAATATATATTACACACTATAAATTTCTCAATTTAATCAAATAGTATGTATTTGGTAATGTACCTAGATGGTTTGGCTCTGTTGTATTTGATCCTTTCAGTCTCAGTGCGCAGTTTGAATGTTAATCACACAATTTGTTGTTTAATTGCTATGCACAGTAATTTATACTTGTTGCTTCTGAAACAATGAATATCTGTAAGCTTTCTTTAAATTCATAAAAAAATATATATATAATTGTTCAGAGTTATGCTACCTTTCCTTTTTTCATCTAGATGGCAGCCACCCCACTTTTGATTCTGGGTTGCCTATTTATGCTTGCTGGTAGTCTCATACTGTTCAGGAACCACCCTTAGTTACATTATATTTATCATTCAGTTTCATTTCTAACTTATTTTAAACAAATCTTATTCTAACTACTGTTCAATTTATAAATAAAAACATTGGCTGTAACAACCTTCATTTAAAAATAAAAATAGAACTAATTAAAAGCGAACTTAATGAAAAACTTAATGAAAACATCTTGTCCAGCTGTTGCCTCCCTAGTCGGATGCTCAGCAATACCCATCTAGAATATCACTTCTATATTTAGTTATGTTGTTGCAAGGAGAAAAGATGAAATATGTATATGAAAATTACAAATTTAAGCTACTCACTTTATATACAAAATTGCAAGTTTGCTGAATTTTCTTTTCAACTTGAGATTGGAAGCCACTAGGAATATGAATTGTTCCTTTTTGCATAATAACTTTGGGAAACTATTTTCTGGGATTGTTTAATAAATTACAATTTTTTTATGATGAACCTAATCAATTATTGGTTTGTTTTCTATAATTTATTGGATTGATCTAGATGAATTTTTATCAAAGACATTTGACACGTTATATTGCTTAGAACTATGAACCCCAAAAATTGTTTTTCGTCAATCTTGAATACATGCTTTTTTTTTTTTTCTTTTTTTTTTGTCAATCTTGAATACATGTTCCATTTTGAATTATTTCTAATTTCCTGGATATTCTCCTTGATGGCTGAAAATGCTTTGGATGTTGCGGAAAACTTTGGAAATCATTTTAGTTAAAATTAAAAAAACAGATTTCCTACCTTTGTCAAGAAAATGAGAAATTATTTGAAAGCATGAATTGTTGAGATAAAAAAAAACAAAAAAAATAGTTTATTAGAGGTTAAAGGAAAAATACAACGAATGCAGCAGGGAGCATTTTTATCACAACGAGAAGTGGTTTTTTTAGTGATGATTGAAAATTAATGTTGAAATATGGCACAACTCTTTAACTTTGTGTGACCACATGGTTAACCAAAGAGCCAATATAACGAAGCCAATTTTTTCTAGGTTTGATTTTGAAAAAACTAGTCTGGTGGCTACGTGGAAATATTGAAGTTTAAAGAAAACAAATGCAAGCTAAACAAACTTAACAAAAAAGATAAAAATTTACAAAGCCCTTAAGTTAAAGCAGATAGAAAATGGAATTGCTATCCAGTTCTTTTAATGCAAATGCAGTTACTATTTTTAATGTTAATGTTTACCTGCTTATTCTATAATAAAAAAATGTCTAAAGCTCTGCAAGTCTTGAAGGCTAACTTGTTAGAATAAACTAACTATCTATTGGCAAGTTTTCAAGGCTAATTTGTTAGAATAAACTAACTACTTATTGGCCATTGTGTAGAGAAGTGGGCACGGGCAACAAAATCATATGCATTTTTAGTGCAGTGTTGTTTTCCTTTTTTAAGGGTTGACATTGTAGAACCATTTCAACATTTCTTTTGGACCTTTTTGCAGTGTACACATTCTATGGTTCCTTGAAAGATATGGAGAGATTGATTTGATTGTTGAAAGAATTATGCAGGCTAGGTGACATGCACAAGTAGGGTTGCTTCTCATTTAATTTTTATTTGAGGCAAAGAAACAATCCACACTATCGTTATCTATGATGTTGAATCAAGTTCTGTCCCAAGAAACAACCAAATCCACAACAATATTATCCAGAAATAAAAAGAATGATCAATTTATTTTGTCCCGAATATTACTGAAATATGCAACTTTGATCTATTTTCAAAACAAATATACAAAGTCCCTCAATTCTTCCTCGTTAAATTTCAATTCTATATACACTCTAATTACTTTAATTTTTTTCTTTATTGAGATATTCTTGCATCATCATCTCTTTCTTGGGAAAAAAATCAATCATTTTGATTTTTCCACTTCCAACCACATCCGATGGTATTCAACTTCTATTTTCCATAGGGTCTTCTTGTGTTCCTTTGTCTTTTCCATAATCAAACCATTATTTTGTGCTAGTTTTTCTTACAACTTTGTAATTTGGGCATTTATGATGTCACAATGAAAAGCTATGGAAAAATCAACCAAATCAAGTTCATGCATTTGGAGATTTTTTCTCATGCATTCTCGTATAATGCATGTTAAAATTTCATTCAATAACATTGGTTGGGAAATTGTAGAAATGGACACAATACTGGAAGAAGCAGTGGAACTTCTGGATGAGTTTCAACTCAAAAACCTAAATTACTATATGTAAGTGTATTGTATTGTAAGAGTTAAGTGATTTTTAGCATTTTAAGAATATCAAGATACAAAATGACATTCATAGTTTGCACTTTAGCCTATAGGATTTGTATCATTTATGTTTTGGACCGATACAAAATATATCACATAAGATATGTTTAGAAGAAGGGTAGTGATATAAGATGGAAATTTTGTGGACTTGATATTCAATCTCCAATCTATAGATTTAAACAATAAATGTTAATTTGGTTTTTTGAAGATTTTTACGTGATCTCTATATGCAGAAATATTTCTTAAAACTTTTCTTTCTTGTGTATATCACAAAACCACTCTTCTTACTTATAAATATTACAAAACATATAACTTTATTAATCCATATATATAATCAAATAAGGAATAAATTTAAAACAAAGCTGAAAAAAGAAAAAACAATTTAATTATTAATGGCTGGAGATATGGAAATTGAAAATAGCAAGGTCTTTTGATACCATTACTAATATTTATAATAATATTTGAATAATATTTTAATATAAAGATTTAAAACAATATAATAAAAAACACCCTGATGGGTGGATGAATCTTAGGGTACTCTGATCATTGGTTATGACAAGCCTTGGTATTAAGGAAAATATTTTTTCTTTCATTTTGCATAGTCATATTAAAAAGAGAATACTTGTTATTTATTTTTTATTAAATTTGATAGATAGATTTTATTAAAAATAATAGAAAATATTATAAAATATAATTTGAATTTATGTGATTTAATTTTAATGGAGATCTAATAAATAAGAAAGAAAATTAAAATTAATTAAAGAAAAAAGAAAAGTAAAAAATTAAAAATGATATAGTTAAATTAATAGACAAAATGTTTTGTTTTTTTGTTTTTTTTTTCTTGTTTTTGTTAATCGTTTTTGTTTTGTTTTTTTTTTTGGAGTAGTCAACTAGATTCTATAGGCGGAGAGTTTGTTTTTTTGTTGTTTAAAAATCTATGAATAAATTTAACATTATGAAAAAACAAAGTACTTAAACTTTGCAAATTAATAAATTTAAACTTATAATTCTTAAAAGTTTCCACCAAATTTTAACAAAATTAACCCAAAAAATATCATTTTATCTATAAATTAAACTATAATATTAAAAAGTATAACAATCATTTATAATCTGTAAATATATAATTTCAAAGCTTAAATTGTTATTAGTAACAAAATTTCATAACTTCAAGCTAAAATTAACTATATGTTTATCCCAAAAGCCTTAGACGTGTATATATAGATTTATTGATTAAATTGAAACTGTCATGGAAAATATTAAACTTGTAAACATAGATGTGAAAACAATTTCTAAATATGTAATTAACTAAAATTGACTGTATGTTTATCCCAAAAGCCTTAGACGTGTACATATTGATTTATTGATTAAATTGAAACTGTCTTTATGGAAAATATTAAACTTGTAAACATAGATGTGAAAATAATTTCTAAATATGTAATTAAAAATTTATTTTTTTTAAAGTAAAAAAGAAAAGATTTTTGTATTGAGAAATAAGAATAAGAATATGAATAAATGATAT
>APFE031539474.1:36890-63187 GCA_000404065.3 Pinus taeda
TGGGTGGCTGCGTCCATACCACAGACCTTCTTCATATGTCTTTTGGATGGCTGCGCCCATGCCTAGACTACATGTAATTGAAATATCAGTTGTATCTATGTGCAGGTTCTTTCTAGTGATGTTCCAGTTCAGCAGTTTTGTAAAGCATTGCACCCCTCCCACTCTCTCTGGCTTCATTCTTTAGGGGGCATCTGTTACACAGTAAAATGTCATTGTCTCCTTGTCAGTCTCCCTACTGTGTCATGAAATCAAATTCATCATGCTCATGCTCTCTGAAATGGCCAAAAACCCTCTTTTCCTAAGTTTATTGGATCATCGCGACTGTTATTGAAATAACCGCGCTGACTGGCGGATGATAGTGTAATTGGTGAACTGCTAGCGTGGAAGCACACGAGTTTTCCGTGCTGGTCGAATTTCATAGCTAGCGCACCCTCCGCTTGTATTAGATCGCGCTGACCAGACCTCTTCTGTTATTGAGATGTGATGCCAGCGTGCCAGTCCAGTTATGCACCCGCGCTGATCCTGTTTGGGCGAGTTTGCTCTAACAGCTAGCCTTCCAGATGACCCCAGACCTGGTTGTTGGCTTTGTAAAGGTCGCCATCCTTACTATGGCATGTCTATTCACCTAATGACCCACCTTTCTTGGGGATAAGCTCATCCTTTCACTATTTATGGAGACTCCTTCTCCTATATAAGCCTGCACCATTGCCATGAGCAGCTAGTTTTTGATATCTAGACTTTGACATAGAGGAATTCATAGTGCATTAGTGCTGCCCTTAATAGGCATTTGGTGTGTTAAGTGTGGATCGCTATAAAGCTTAAGGAAGGTTGTGAAGTCTTGTTGCCTTGTGTGAGAGAGAGAGTTGTTTTTCTTGGGAGATCTACCTTCAAGGGTGAATGCTTATGAGACTTGCTGGCTGGACCCTCTAGAGAAGGACTCAACGTCAGAACATTGGTTGTACCTTTCTCTATTTTGATTAATAAAAGATAGATGACTACTGTTATGGTTCCATTTGCATTTGTCTTATAATGGTTAATGTGAATTACATCCTTTCTGACTGATGTATAGTTGCTTTTATTAGATTTCACGCTCGTGTTTGTTCTCTCTTTGCATGTGCAGGTATCCATCTGCGAGGATAGTGGAGGATTGTGACCGACCAGAGCAAAGGAGCAAGAGCGGCATCTCTTCGTCAAACTAATAGCGCTGGAATCCAAGTAGGTGCTCATTACCCACTTTGTAATTGCAACTAGGAACTTGCAGAGTAGCATTGATTGATTGTTGCTAGACCCGTTCTGGGCTAGTAGGGATCGCCTCTATCCGTAGAGGGGATTTTCCTCTCCAACAATTTGGCTACTCTGCTCGGGAACGTTGCTTGTGTCTTTTGTTGTTCATCCTTGTTTTGAGTTTGATTATTACTCTCTTGTCAAAGATTGGGGATTAGTTCTCTGTTTCTTAATTTCCTGGTTCGTTCTGGCAAATGCTTTAATTGTTTTAAAAACCTTTACCTTGGTCTGGGAGCGTTTGGTTTGATTTTGCCTGTTTTTTAGCCTCAGCGCGGTTTAAATCAGAACAGTCGCGCTGACATCGCACATCTGTTTCTTTGCTTTCCCTGTCATCGCGCTTGTACGTTTCACAGTCGCGCTGACCTTGTTTTCGAGCCAGCGCCTTTTATCTGTGTCCTTCCGCGCTGATAGCGCAAAGTTGCTACGCGCGTTGTCTTGTCATCGCTTTGTTGCTGAGGGTCACCCGCGCTGATCCTGTAGAATTCATTTTTTGTCCAAATTTGCCTCCTGAACCTGTTGGTTTGACTGTCCCCTGCTCTTTCCACTTGGTTTATGACGTGCTTTATTTTGTCTGAGCTGTGAGATACTTGCTTGCGAAGTCTTGTTCTGCAAGGGTTCGTTTATTACTTGTTTTTCGGTTTTGCAAAGCCTTCCTTTTTGCTTTCGCTGCTTGGTTTGCATTTTGCCTTAACTTTTACACTTGCTGGAGTGTGTTGGATCGTTGCTTGACTGGTTTTGAACTCCCATCCTCCGGGTGTTTGCTTTTCTCTATTGATTTCGCACTCAAGCCCTAGGGCATCTAGTGGTCGTGTGTGTGTGTCAAGCCTTCCGTGGGATCTTGTTTTCTTGTTTTACCAGCCAACTTTGCATTTGCTTTTCACATTTGCTCGGTGATTGTTGAAAGTGTGTTGGTTGTGTTCCAAGCGATCTGCCTTCCTCCCTTGAATTCCTTTTTGTCTTGTTGAGCTTAGATCACATAGCTCATAAGCCTTTGTTTTTCCTTTGATTTGGAAAACTGGTTTTTTAGTGTCTTGGGAACTTTCTTGTGTTTGCATTGAGTGATTTTATTCCCTTTGCTTGGTGTAGCTGTCTCTCAAAATCATTTTAAGTGCTTTGTGCCATTGAAAAGAAAATCAAACTAGTATCTTTTGCATTCAATAGTTTAAAAGGAAAAGAACATTTCGTTGATTCGCATTCTCAAAACAAAAGTTTCGTTTCCTTGCCATTAGTTGCATTAGATTGTTTGATTGTTTGTGTTCGTTTTGTTTGATCGAAATTCCTAACCTTCTCATAGTTAGAATTCATCGAACGAAATGATGTTCTTTGGCATGTAGTTTGCATCTAAGTAATTCTGAGAGATCATATGGTAGGACCTAAAACCAAAACTTAATTCAAGATCAACCGTAAAATAAACCAAATTTATCTAAAAACGCATTGGAACTTAACACAAATATCTAGAGGTCTAGGCTAGAGACGTGCTCCGGCGTCGTAAAACTTAGTCACTCTTGTTTTCGCATTAAGGTTGGGTGATTCCTCCTGGTGTGATTCAATTGTGGTCTAGCACGGATTTGGGCTCCCACGTACCGTCGCGTATATATGGGGAGACTCCACTAGGTTTGCATCCTTTATCCATAGGAAGCCGAGTCTGCCGCCTTGTGAACCGTAACGCACCGAACACAGCATTCGGGAAGATTGACTGCAATACGGAAAGTCCTTGGTTATCATACGATTGCCAAGGTGTATAAGCATTTTTACGGATTGCTTGGTAAACCCTTTGCTTAGAATCTCCAGAGCAGTCACTTTTGATCCTTTTCGGACTCCCTAAAAGAAAAGGTGTAAGTGAGCGTCTTGTCACTTCGTGCTCATTAAACATTCGAAGGAGATAGAGTCATCTTTTCGTCCTTTTTTCGACTCTCAAAACATGAAAAGGTCAAGTTCAGTTCCTGTGTCTTAAAAATTTATTTGGCCACAATAACATTACTTGGTTAGATCTTGTGTGCGTTTAGTTTTGAGTAGGTTTTTATCGTTAGCTTGCTTAGGGTCTTTGTTTGATCATCCTGGCGGATCCATCAACTTCGTCTTCTGTCCCAAGTGACGAAGGGTCTCCATCTTCTGTTACCCCCGAAACTCCGGTCTGTGACGCTCTTCCCATTGTTCCGAGCATCCAACTGTTGAATTCTCGAGCTCCAGAGGACGATTTTTACGAGTTCTTTTACAACCCCATTTGGGAGCCTTCTGACGAGGATTTTCCTGCCACTCCTGTCGGTGTCCCATCTCTGATGGCTTCTTCCGATATGGGCGACGCTTCTCCTGTGTCGAGTGGCCCATCCGTCATATCGAGTATAGATACTCCCATTCCGGCCACATCCCCCATCATCTCTATGCCCTACACCGTTACGTCTTTGGGCGTCACAGTGCCGGCGCGCTACAGGTCTTTGAGGGATGCTATGAACTCTGCAGCTTCCTCTTCTGTTTGGGGTCAAAACATCGTCCCTACCACAGGACCGTTTGTTTCCCAAGTTCACCATTCTGCTGTTGCAGCAGTCCCCTCCAACCCCACCGTTTGTGTCGTGGCGTCAACTCCAGTCGTTAGTGCCATCACAGCATCATCTGTGGTCACCTCTGCTGCAGCCTCGTCTCGAGGACCAATGCAAAGTGATGAATCAACACATTCTACTAGAGTTGTGCACCCCGTAAGTGGTGCTCCTCCTGCTTCTGATTATATGACGGAAGAAGAGGCATATTTTCAGTACTTCCGTAATGTCCAGAACCCAGATGGCCAAGGCCCATATTATGATCCTGAGAATCATTATTTGTTTACCTCCTTGCCTGAAGTGCCTTATGATGAGGTTTCCGTTCCATTGAACGTGGCTTGGGGTACCACTGGGTATGGTGGTGGCCAGTACCATCAGGGACAGGGACAGCAAGGACCACCCTACCAGGGTCAACAGCCCTACGTGCAGCCTAATCATGGGCAGCAGTATGCTGGCCAAAATTACCCAGGTCAACAGGGAGGCCCACAAGGACAACCCAATCAGGGACAACCTTTGGCCTCTAGTGGTCTGGCTTTTACATATCTTGGGAAACCTTCTGGTAACCCGAGACAACCCAACACCCAACAAGGACAACCAGGTACCCAGCAAGGCTACCCTTCGGGGCAACCTTATGGGAACTAGGGACAACCTTACGGACAACAAGGTCAACCCAGAAACCAGCAAGGAAACCCTTCTGGGCAAGGGGGCCAGCCTTACGTACAGCAAGGCCGGCCTACCGCTCAGCAACCATCTGGTCAACAAGGACAATCCTCGGTTGTGCAAGGGCAGCCCCTCACTCAGCAAGCTCGACCTTCTGGGCGAACAGGGCCGTCTCAGATCCGACGGGGACAACCTTCTGGCCAGACGGCTCAGCACGCAGGTGGGTACCGATCCCGACCTCCTCTTTCAGGTGGGTATCAATCCCAGCGTCCTCTTTCAGGTGGGTATCAAGCCCGGCCTCCGTACTCGGGCGGGTATCAATCCCAACCTCCTTACTCGGGCGGGTATCAATCCCAGCCTCCTTATTCGGGGGGTACCAGGCCCAACCTCCTTATTCGGGTGGGTACCAATCCCAACCCCCATATTCAGGTGGGTATCAGGCCCAACCTCCTTATTCGGGTGGGTACCAATCCTAACCCCCGTATTCTGGTGGGTATCAATCCCAATCTGGTCATCAAATGCCGCCTGGTTCTCAGGCTCAGTACGGATACCAGCAACCCCAGGGGCAAAATCAATATACCCCGTATCAAAACTACCAACAGCCGCAGGGTAATCCTTATCCAAATTATCAACAACCTGCTGGCCAGTACGGTAACCAATGGGGTGCTGGCGGGCAGAATCAGCAACCCGGTTCTGGGAATAACCCCTACGAACAAAATCCTTCTGGACAAGGCCCTTACGGACCTGGTCCATCGGGACAAGGACAATGGGGGCAACCAGGAACTGGATGGAATTCTAGTTCTACCTCGTATCTGCCACAAATGTCTTTTAATCCGCAGCTACCATTTTTAGCGACGTTGGAACTGCCCGATGTGTCAAAGTTAATGAATGATCCCATTCTACACGATCCACAATGGCCACCAGTTCCAACTAAGATACCTAGTGACTGTCCCAAATTTGATGGGAAGGTCGGGGAGGACCCTCAGGCTCATGTGATGACGTATCACTTGTGGTGTTCGTCAAATTCAAGGCTCGATGATTCGATTCGGCTTCGCCTCTTTCAGAGGACCCTCACTGGTTCGGCAACTAAATGGTATATTGAACTGGCCCGTGCGTCATTCCAAGACTTTAATTCGTTGGCCATGGCATTTTTAAATCACTTTCAGTTACCCATTCGGTACGAGACGGGGACTCACCTCCTCACGTCTCTTAAGCAGGATACTGCTACGCATATCTCCAATCATATTCATGAATGGAGAAGGCGTCGCAGGTTAATCAAGTTCTAGATACCTGATTTCCTCCTCACCGACTGGTTTACGACTTCCTTTGTCCCCAAGATTGCGCGGGACATTGCTATGGGAGCCTGAGTAACTGAAGAGCAAGCGATCGCGTGCGCTCAGTACCTAGACTTAGTTTACTCTCAGTCTGGTACTTTGTATGATTATTTGCCAGACGCCCCTAGGCCCGGTACATCCAAGGCTCCGCCCAAACCATCTGTCGATGGAGTCATTGGCTCTGTAAACCAGACCTCTAAAAAATCATCAAACTCTGGGAAGCAAAAGTCAAGTGCATCCAACGAAGACACTTCTCAGGGTGTTGTAATTTCTGGTAACACTTCCGAGGTCAATGCCGTTCAATCCACCACGGCGGGCAAGACCTCGCAAGGAAAGAAAAAGGAAAAGGGGAAATGGAAAAATAAGTCCGATCAACCCAAGCAGGAATCCTCTAAACCTCCCGCCGAGGAAGGAGCTAAACGCAAACCTAAGTATCATTGCCTCATTTGCGAGGAAGATCACTACACTAAGGACTGCCCTAGGCGGTCCGAAGTTAGTCGTTTGTTGAAAGGTGCTCCTGGGCTCCCTGCGGTTCTGAAAGAGCCCTTTCCCTCTTAGCAAACCCAGATGGTAGCTGATCCTTCTTCATCCTCTCCCTTCGGTTCCCAGGTCTTCATTGCTGGAACTATTCCTATTCATATAACAACTCGAGCTAAGGAGTATCCGTCGTCTGCTAGGAAGGAGCCAGAGGTTCCCTCAAGTGCTCCTTCGTCCAGCTCTGGTCCTCTCCATATCGAGAGACCGAGTACTGAGACGACAATCCGACCCCCTCCCAAAGGGGTACTCAGAAGGTCTTCTTATAATCCAAATGCTTGTGTTGCCCAGCACTACAACATCGTGGAGGACTTAGCGCAAGCTCCGTCTGCTATGTCCGCCTTAAAGGTCCTTCAGAGTTGCCCCCCCTAGAGGAAGTCCCTGCTATCAGCCATCGGTGGCATCGACCCAACGGACTCGGATTTAATTACCTTCGACCTCGAGATCCATGTTCCTCGACTACCTCATCAGATAGCTTTCCTCATTCAAGTCATCATCAATTCTAAAACGATCCATCGTACAGTCATTGATGAGGGCGCATCAACCTGCATTATGTCTATTGCATGTTGGAAAGCCATCGGGTCTCCGATGTTGAGTCAGTCCCCAACGACCTTGGAAGCGTTCGACGGGAGAGAATCTCGACCTTATGGTATCCTTCAACGGCTACTGATTACCTTAGAAGGGAAGACTGTAGAAGTAGAAGTCGAGGTTGTGGACGCAAATCTCACTTATAACCTCCTTCTGGGCCGGAGTTGGACATATGCTATGCGTGCTGTGGCTTCATCCCTCTTCCATGTCATTCGTTTCCCCCATCAGGGAAAGATTGTCACAGTCGATCAGCTTTCATTCTTCGCTTCCTCTTCTGAGGGAAACGTACCATTCGTTGAGCATACCTCCGTTCCGTATGAGAATGTGGGAGCTGGGCTCTTCAAAGAACCCACCCTGATGGGTGTTTTTTCCCTCCCACCTCCCAACCTCGCCTCGATCTCCATGATCTCGGTTCGTTCTGATCCTTGGATCCTTCCTTCCATCGACCAGATAGAACCTTGGGGTGAGGAGATGTCGTTGAGTCCAACTGAGCTCAACTACATCGAAATTGTCGCTGCATCGACCTCTCATGATCAACCCACCGTCTCGAGTGGGGCTCTTGACTCAGATGATTTTTCCCCTTGGTTAGGAGAATACACCTCCTCGGATCCATTGAAGGAAATATTTCCTTCCGATGAGGCTATCATAGAGACCATGTCTCTGGACGAATGTCCGTGGTTTCCTCTTCACCACCGTTCCTCCTTTCTCCCTACCTTTCGGGAAACACTGCTTTGTCTTGAGCGGTTTGCTCCATGTCTCCCTTCTCAACCCCTTCAGACGCCCATTCAGATTTATCACACATCGTCCGAAGGGAATTTAGGGAACATCACGCAGACGCAACCTATCGACATCTCTGTCAAGCCAGGGATTTTCGAGAACATTTATATAGGAGTCACCTACACTCCTGAGGAGATTCAGGCTTATATCGCACTTTTTCACGATTTTTGCGATGTCTTTGCATGGTCCTATGAAGAAATGCCCGGTATTGATCCATCTATAGTAGTGCACGAGATACCAACGTATCCCGGGGCCAAACCTGTCCGTCAGCGTTTGCATCCCGTGCACCCCCGTAAGGTGGCAACCATCAAAGCAGAGGTTGAAAAGCTTCTTAAGGCTGGATTTATTTATCCCATCCCACTGACAGAATGGGTCTCAAATATCGTCCCTGTCGACAAAAAACAGGGCACCATTCGTGTCTGCGTTGATTACCGCGACACTAACAGAGCATGCCCTAAGGACTACCCCACGCCATTTATTGATCAACTCATTGATGAGTGTGCGGGCAGAGAGATATATTCTTTTATGGACGGCTTCTCTGGTTACAACCAGATTAATATCGCTCTGGCTGATCAACACAAGATGGCCTTCATCTGTCCTTGAGGCACCTTTGCTTATAAAAAGCTCCCCTTCGGTCTCAAAAATGCTGGCGCTACCTTTCAGCGTGCGATGTCTTATGCTTTCCACGATATCAGACACATCGTACAGCCTTACTTGGATGACCTTCCCGCTCATTCAGCTAAGCGCGCGGACCACCCATCGCATCTTCGTGAGATCTTTCTTCATTGTCGACACTATAATATCCGCACAAATGTGTCTTCTGCGTCGAATCAGGTCGACTGCTCGGGTTTATCGTCTCCCGAGAGGGCATCCGTCTGGATCCTCTTAAAGTCGAGGCAATTGTGAATCTTCCTCCCCCTGCAACTTTGCTGCAATTACAGAGTTTACAGGGGAAAGCTAATTTTCTAAGACGGTTCATACCAAACTATGCCGAAGTGGCAAAGGGTTTTACCCGGTTACTGAAGCGTGACACCCCATTCTGATGGGATGCCATAGCCGAGGAGTCTTTTGCTCATCTCAAAACACTCCTGGTTTCCGCCCCTTTTTTGCGGCCTCCAAATTACCATCGTGACTACACGCTCTATTTGGCCGCTGCCGATACCACTATCGGCATGGTTTTGGTCCAGGACGACGATGATGGCATCGAGCATGTCATTTATTATCTTAGTCGCAAATTACTAGATACGGAGACTCGATATGCATATGTCGAGAAGTTGGCTCTCGCCGGGTTTGCACCGTCCAACGCTTCCGTCACTACATTCTGTGCGTACTACTACGGTGATTTCAGATTGAACCCCATGACTACATTCTTTCACGACAATTGCTGGGGGGCAAATACTCAAAGTGGATCGTAATCCTCCAAGAGTTCGACTTGGAATTTACTGCGGCCAAGTCCAAGAAATCACTTGTTTTTGCTGAACTTTTGTGCTCCTTACCATCCGCCGCTACTTCCTCGTAGATAGAGGAGTCTATTCCAGATGAAACTCTTTTCCTTATCAGCACCCTCGATCCATGGTATGGGGACATAATTGTCTATTTGCAGACGTCCTCTTTCCGCCCCAAGACTTCGAAAGATGCTCGTCGGCGGATTCGTCACCAATCTCAGCCATATCGCATAGTTGGGGACACCCTGTACCGCCTTGGTGTTGATTCAGTTCTTCGTCAATGTTTAACCTTCGAAGAAGCTGAAAGAGTTCTAAATGACTGCCACTACGGTGCTTGTGGCGGTCACATGTCTGGATATGCCACCGCACAAAAGATCCTCCGTGCTGGCTACTTCTGGCCATCCATTTTCAAGGACTGCATTCTTGCCGTCCGTTCTTGTCACGAATGCCAGATTTACCAGCGGAAGATGCGTGCGCCCGCTGCCCCGCTGCACCCCGTTGTGACCGTAGGCCCCTTTGCCAAATGGGGCATCGATTATGTGACATGTAACCCTCGCTCGGCCGGGGGGCATGGTTACATCATCGTTGCTGTAGATTACTTTACAAAATGGGCCGAGGCAATGCCCACATTGTCGGAAGATGGTCATACCGCGGCATAGTTTCTGTTTAACCATGTTATTTCTCGGTTCGGGGTTCCACAAGCCATTGTCACTGATCACGGAAAACATTTCCGTAATTTTATGATGGCCGAGTTGACAACCCAACTAGGACTTAGGCATGATAGTTCCACTCCGTACTATCCTCAGGCAAACGGTCAGGTGGAAGCCGTGAACAAGGTCTTGGTCACGATGCTTCAAAGAACTGTTGGCATGCACAAGTCTAGTTGGCATTTGATGTTGTTCTCCGCTTTATGGGCATACCAGACCTCCGTGAAGGATGCCACCGGTTTCACCCTTTTCAGTTAGTATATGGACTGGAGGCAACCCTTCCCATTGAGTGTGAGATTCCTTCACTCAAATTAGCTGTCGAGTTACTCCCCGATACTACTCCTGTAGAAGAGCGGCTTCTTTTCTTGGAACTACTGGATGAGACACGTCGTCTAGCCTCCCTAGCTATCGAAGCTCAAAAGAAGCGAGTGAAAACTCACTTCGATAACTCTGTTAATCCCCGCTCTTTCATCGAGGGAGACCTAGTACTACTCTACGATCAAGCTAACGATAAGCTGGGAGCAGGAAAACTCAAGCCAATGTGGCATGGGCCCTATATTGTGAAAAGAGTTCTACAAAAAGGTGCCTATGAGCTGATAGATTATGAAGGGAATCCCCTGGACAGGCCTCGCAATGGGCTGTATCTTAAGAAATATTATGCCTGAGTCCAGGCACTCTCTCTTTTATTTTTTACATGCAAATGCTTTTTAAACAGTGTGTTGAGTGTGTGCATGTTTATTTGATTTTTGTCTTAGTGTGTCAGTGTGATTTCCGCTTATTGTGTCTTTTGCTTCTTGAACAGATGTCTGGATCACCTTACGTTGGTTTCGCTGATGGTGCTTCCCGCAGTACTCGCAATTTGTCATCTACGGCATGGGTGATCTACGATCCTCATGGTGAGTTAGTAGATATTCAAGGTGTATGTCTAGGTTGTACAACAAACAATGTGGCTGAATATAGTGCTGTAATTCAATTATTAGCCGAGGCGATTAACCTCGGAATCTGCTCATTGGTTGTAAACTTAGATTCACAGCTTGTAGTCCACCAACTCAACGGACGATATTCCGTCAGAGATCATCGTATTTTAAGGTTGTATTTACGTGTTAAGTTATTGGAAAGAGATTTTGATTACATTACTTATTTTTTCCTTTTCCCCCCACATTTCCAAGAAAAAGACTTTTAATTTTGTTTGCTAAACTGAATTGCATTGGCTAATTATGTATTAGACCAAACATTTTTGGCGTAATATGTAAATCAACAAACACGAGAAGCATAAGATTACAATAAAAAACACCATGGTGTATATATCATATATATATATATATTATATATATATATATATTATTATATATATTATATATATATATATATATATTATACTAATATATATTATATATATATATATATATCGTGTGGCGCACTAAGGCGCTCAAAAAATAAGTGTACATGTCTGAAATAAAGCCGACGTCTTCAGTACATCTGAGACGTATGTCTCTCAAAAACAACAGTGGAAAATAAAACCTAGGCGTCTACTACGGTAGGTTATGCTATCTATAGCATGCCACCGCTCGTGCCACCCGCCTCAAAAGGCGGTGCATCCTGGGTTCTACACCCAGTGTATGAATCTGTGCGGCTAGGGGGACCTCCTCGATCCCCTGGTAATCTGGGACTCCTACCAGTAAGCCCTCAAGGTTGTGTACCACAGTCTCTGTCATGTCACCTGCTGGAGGAGCCAAGGCCAAGATGGCAGCGCCTTGCCCCTCTCTCCGTGCCTCCGGGGCCAGACCAACGGGTCTCACAGGTCCCACATCTGCACAACATAGCATTTATTAAGACATGTACATGAAAAAATTCAAAAACATTAGAAAAGATAAAAAATCAAAAAGAGATCAAGTGTGTTACCTCCATCGTCCCACTGCTCTCCTGGAGGTAGTGGCAGGTCGGGATCACCACGGAAGTCGATACCGGCGTATGGCCAGTCCTCGACAAAGATAACCTGGCAATCTAGCCACTCTCGAAAGAAAACACCCCACGACACTGAGCGGCCGCCACCTCCACGTGGCATGACCCGGGCCCACTTGGTGGCCCTCATCTCCCGTGGACTGTTGGGCGGATCCACCGCCATGGTCTGCAGTCGAAGGGCCGACACCTGCTCGAACATGAGCGGAAGCAAGAGCGATCCGTAGCCAAACTGCTTCGACTCTCCACGTCGACAGTTAATCAATTGTCTCTTCATGCTAGTTGTCACAGCTGCTGCCCAGTTGAAAACTGTGGGCTGTAAACACTCGAGAGCGAGCAATAGGTTGGCCTTTGAGGCCTCATGATTGGCCAGACTGCCTGCTGCCTGCGTCACTAGGAAGAGTATAGTACGAAGAACCATGTCACCAGCACCCACTGATGGAATGCTTACTTTCCCGCTCCGTGTCTTGTGCGCCTGTGGGCACACTCGAGCCATCCGCTGATCAAGCGTCTCGCCGCTGGGTCGTTGCCTGTTAGGTGTCAAGTCTTCTCGAGAGTTTAGGAGATGATCTCAAGACTTTTGGAGACTTCAGGTAGGGTCCTGAAGAAGCCACTAACAACTTGAATCCATAAACTTTTCCGCTGTGTATAAAAATCCTTGCTTGGTAATGGAATGAGCAAGCTGTGTTTTGTGTTTAGTGTTCTATGTTGCGTCCTCTGATTATTTCTCCATTCAAATCATTTTATTGTAATGAGAAAAGAACAGATCAATATAGTTCAGAGTTGACAATATAGATAATAGTCACCATGGATTACAATGACATGAATTACCATAATAAATCTCATGCAATGTATTGCTATAATACATCATCAAAGCCTAAAAGAGTTACAAGTTACAACCGCTTCAAAGTCGTAGCAGACCTTGTTGTTTATTCGACTGCTTTAATACAGGAAGATCTGCAATTATATATCAGGGCATAGTAGACCTTGTTGTTTATTTGACTGCTTTAATACAGGAAGATCTGCAATTATATAGCAGGGTGTAGTAGACCTTGTTGTTTATTTGACTGCTTTTGTTAGTTCCACTCTTCGCAGCCTGTCACGAGGGATCAAAATGGGCTCTTACTATGTCTGGTTTTCAGAGATGTTTTTCACATGAGTTTTAGTGCAAATCATATCCTAAGTATGTCCATCAGAAGCAACTCAGAAAAATATTTCCAACGGTATATCACACTGCCGTAACCGGTTTCTGGATCAGAAGATATGATCAAAATGAATGATTGATTCTTGGTTATGCATGTTTTGAGGTCATTTGCTGCACATAGGGACAAGTTTACTACAAAATCAGTTGATGAAGTAATGGACATGAATTTTAAAAAAGTGAAAGAGGTTTTTGTCAATCACATACCAAATAATAAAAACCTCCTTTAGTTTATGCACAGGTGTTACTATGTGGGAGATATGCAGTGATATTTGAAGCCTACATTAAAACAAAACAAATTTTGCATTTGTTTTACTGTTTTAGTCATTGTAGTGCGGTGCAATTTTACAATATATGGAAATTAATTTTGAGAAGCCCAAGGAGGTTTTTGTCAATACGAGCCATATAACAAAATCCTCTTTCAGTTTATTCACAAGTGCCTTGAACTGTAATATTTGACTAGATCTTCACAACCTATTTTTACAGAGTTAAATAGTTAATGATTTCCTGTTTTAGAGATAATTTTGCGACATAGATTCTGAGCAAATGGAAACGAATTTCCAAAATTTGAGAATTTTTTCTCCAAAATAACCTCATCTACAAAAACCTCTTTCAGTTTTGTAACAGGTGTTATGGTTCAAGAGATACGATTTCATCTTTGACACCTATTTTCATAAATTTGGTCCAAATTTAATGTAGCTGATTCTATCTTGAGGGAGATGGTTGAGCTCAACTCCCTTAGTACAGGGATGAGCTAATTGTATATATTTTATGAATTTAAGAGATTAAAATGTTCGATTTTGCAGCAGAGAGAGGCTTCTTTGGACTGTGTAAAGATTTTTATGAATATTATTTTTAATGGAGCAGTTTCTTCCCTTTAGATTTGGGATCCATCATGGTGTTTAATGTGTAGCATGTGTTCCTTGTAAAATCACTTACATACTTTGCTTTTCTGCTAATTATTGTTAGAACATTATCTAAGGGAAGTGTTAGAAATCCACCCATGCATGATGCTCCTTTGGCAATTATTTTGTTGTTAAATGTAGTGGTTAGCTTTGCAGAATCCATCCTCTGTTTGATGCTTTGTTGAGTAACCCTGTGTTTCTTTTTCTTCTAACGCTGCCACTGTAGATCCATTCCTTGATTAATGCCTGTAGGGCAGTGGGCTTTCTCTTCTTTCCTTCTCTCATTTACATCTCTTATCTGGCTGAACATTGCACTTATTTTGCCCCAAGTTTGCTTGCAGAAACTAGCCTCGATTCCATAGTCCAATGGTCCCTTCTCTTGCTGTTTTCGGCCCTCAACTTTTAATCAAATCCCTGTACTTCATAGCTAGCCTAATATTCACTTATTGCAGTGACATTTTGTTGGAAAAGAGAGAGCCCTCTCTAGTTTGGCAGGGCTAGATGCTAGATCAAAAGCTTGGTCTGTGGTTACCTAGAAATTGCCTCTTCTTAGCCTTGAGGTTCATTCTGAGTGCTAACAGTATTGATGGCAACAAAAGTACTCCCCTTGTGATCATGACACCTCTTCCTACTGCCTTATCTCCCCCTTTGTCATCAATGCAAAATGGTAACTCCCCTTGACAAACTGTCATCTTGTGGCCCTATACACACCTCCACTCCCCCTTTCTACTTAGTTAGGTAAGAGAAATATTTTAATGATAACTTGGGAGAATCCAAATATTTTGGCGAAGATACTCAAATTATTCACGAGGTAATGGTTTGGTAAAGATGTTAACAATTTGTTCCTTTGTGCCAACATATTCAAGCTTGATATTCTTTTCGGCGACCTGCTCTCTAATGAAATGATATTTGATTGGACTGTGCTTTGTTTTGGAATGCATCATAGGATTCTTGGAGATACTGATGTGAAGATGGGAATAGGCTCATCAAAATTGACTTGAAGATCTTGCAAATTTTTCTTCATCCAGAGAACTTGAGTACAATAAGTTGTTGTCGCGATATATTCTGCTTCCGTCGTGGATACCGAGATTGAACAATGGTTTTTACTTAACCATGAAATAATGCAACCACCTAGATAGAATGTTACTCCACTGGCACTCTTTCGATCATCAACACTTCTTGCCCAATCTGCATATGTATAAGCTTGGATAACTAGATCATTTCCTTTGGGATACCATACACCATATTTTAGATATGCCATTAAGATATCGAATAATTATTTTGATGGCAATAATGAGATTATTTTGGTGCTTCTTGGAATCTTGCTACTTGTCCAACTGCTTGCATTACGTCTGGTTGAGAAGCTGTCACATATAGAAGATTGCCAATCATAGATCTATACAACCTCTGGTCCACAGTGTTTGACGAATCTTCTAAACTTTAACTTGCAACATGTTACCATTGGGGTAAGGACATGCTTGCAATCTTCCATCTTGAATTTCTTGAGCATTTCCTTGATGTACTTGGTTTGATATATAAATATTCCTTTATCTTGCTGAGATATCTGAAACCCTAAAAAGTATGCCATCTCACCAAGTAGCGACATTTCAAACTCACTTTCCATCTTTGTGGCAAATTTTTACTTAATATGTAATCATTTCTTCCAAAGATTATATCATCCACATATACCTCGATAGTTTTTAGGCTATCTTGATCCACTTTCACATAGAGATTGTTGCCAGTGCTTCCCTTCTTGAATCCTTGTTGATGTAGATATCCATCAAGACGAGCATACCAAGCTCTAGGAGTTTGTTTGAGACCATATAATGCCTTCTTTAATTTACAAACGTAGTCTTCCTTGTCAGAGAGGAGAAAACCTTCGGGTTGTTCAATGTAAACTTCTTCTTCCAATTCACCATTTAGAAAGGCTGACTTAACATCCATTTGGTACACTTTATTTTTCTCGAGCATGCATAAGCAAGAAACATCCTGATAGCTTCCATTCTAGCAATGAGAGAAAATGTTTCTTCAAAATCAATTCCTTCTACTTGTGCATATCCTTTGTAGACTAATATTTCCTTATTCCTAGTAACCTGTCCTTCCTCATTGAATTTGTTTCTGAAGACCCATTTAGTTCCAATAACATTTTTATCCTTTGGTCGTGGAACCAATTCCCAAGTGTCGTTCTTCTCAATTTGATCCAATTTTTCTTTCATAGATGCTACCTAGTGTTCATCTTGACTATCTTCCTCAAAATTTCTAGGCTCAAAAGTTGCTAAAAGAGCAAGGTGGGCTTGCTATGATGAATGAATCTGTCGAATTCTTCTAGTTCTAATTCCTTCATTTATGTTGCCGATGATTTAATTTGATGGATGATTCTTTTGACACCATCCTTTTAAAACTTTTGGAGAAGTTTCTTGTACATCGTGCAGATCATTTATTATTTCCTCTTGGTTGACTGTTGTTTCCTTATTTGATTGGTATTGTTCTGGAGCTTCTTCTTCATCCTTCACATATTCTACCTCAAGCCCCTTGGAGACGATCTCATTTTTATCATTTAGAACACAATCTTCGTCAGAAGTAACATTTATGCTTTCAACTATTTTTTTTCGCCTTAGATTGTAGCATCTATAAGCCTTTCTTTTTTGTGAATAACCAATGAAAATACCTTCATCAATATGGGAATCGAACTTGTCCAATTTTTGGTCTTCTCTTTTTATGTAACATTTACTTCCAAATATTTTGAAGTATCTGATGTTAGTCGGTCTTCCCTTCCATAGTTCATACAGAGACATGTTACAATTGTTCCTAAGAAGACCTCTGTTTATAATGAATATGGCTGTATCAACTGCTTGAACCCAGAATTTATCATCCAATTTTGAGTCTTTTAACATTGTTATAGCCATTTCCTGTACAATTCTGTTTTTTTTTTCAACAACTCCATTCTGCTGTGGTGTTTTGGTTATTGAGAATTTCCTTTTTGTTCCATTTTCGTCACATTGATATTGCTGAAATGATTTCAACGTGAATTCTCTGCCATTATTTGATCTCAGACATTTGATATTTAAATTGGTTTCATTTTCGACTAATTCCTTGTAGATTTTGAAACATTCAAATGCCTCATATTTTTTCTTTAAGAAACTGACGACTGTCATTCTGGTGTAATCATCTATCATTAGCATAAAGTATAATTCATTGTCTAAACCTTTTGTTCTCATAAGACCACATAGATAAATATGTACTAATTCCAATGGACGTGACACAAAGTGTTGCTTTGTCTTGAACTCTTTTTTTCTCTGTATGCCACGCTGACGAGTTTCGCATATCGTATTGGTAGGTTTCAAAATTTTAGGCATTTCTCTTACTGCTTCCTTTTTGTTGATCCCGACCAAATTTTTATGTCCTATTTGTTTGTGCCATAACCAAATTTCATCTTATTTTTCCAAAAAGCACCCTTTAGGTGTTTCATCCAAAATGTATAGGTCATTTGGAGCTTTGCTTGCTGTAGCCACAATTTTTCCAATTTTTCTTTCCCTAATTTCACATTTCTTAGAGTTGAATAACATCATGTGTCCTTGATCGCACATCTGTCCAACACTGAGCATATTATGATTCATATTCTCAACCAACAACACATCCTTTGCTAATGCATCCTTGCTTCCAAGTGTGACATACCTTCTCCTATGAAATTTGAAGACTCGTCATTTCCAAAAGACATTGTTCCATCCTTCTTTTCCTTCAAGGATATGAACTTATTTTTTATCTCCAGTCATATGCGTTGAGCAACCACTGTCAACATACCAAATGTTTCTGTTGCTTTGAGCCTTGAGATTGATAACACATTTTTCAGTCTTCTTTTTCCATACTTGTTCATTTTGATTTTATGAGAATTCCTTTGAAGAGCTTCTAAGTCTGCAACGTTTAGCCAAATGCCTTGTTAAATTTGTAATATTCAACATCATCTATCAAATGATCAAATCTGTTGATATTATGTTGACTTTTGGAATATCCATTTATGAAAGATCTCTTGGAACTATATTCATTCCAAACATACATACAACATTCTACAACTCCATGTCCAAACCTTCCACATGAATAACAATGACCATAAAATATAGTTTGATACCTCGGAGGAAATATTCTTCGAGAAATTGTTTTCCACGGTTCTTCCCGCGAGTCTTGATCTCTTGATTTAGCTGAGATATCTACTTGCTTGGTATATTTTCCATATCCATCTTCTTTTGTTGTCATATAAGGACTTGACTTCTTTTCATATTTTTCTTTGTAACCAAGACCACTCTTGTCATTGCATGATCATTGATTGCTGATGAGTTCTTCTAATGCCTTTGAGATGTTGGCTTAGTTTTGAACAGTTTTTCCATTTTTTACTTCCTTTCGTAGAGAGACTATTTCAACTTCCAATGCCTCTCTTTCCTTGTTTCTTTCCTTTAATTATTTCCTGAGTGATTCCTCAATTTGTGTGTATTCTTCAACCTTGATTTTAAGATTTAGAACCTGTTTCCTTTCTGTCTTTAATTCATCTTCAAGAGTGTTGGCATGCTTCTTCTTGGCCTTGAGCTCTTTGATAACCCTGATCACTTCGTTTTGAAATTCAACCTCAGACATCTCTTCTTCTCTTTCTTCGTCAGATGCCTCTTGCTTATTGTGCTTGGCCATAAACAATACTCTTCTGTTGATTTCTTCTTTGTTATCACTATATTCATCAGATGAGGAGATATATTCTTTGTAACAACCTCATTTTTGTGAGGACACTTGGCTGAAAAATACCCAACCTCACCACAATCAAAACATATTAATGGAAGTTTACCTTTGAATTTTCTCGCACCTGTTCTCATTTTCCACATGAAGTAGGCAAATTATTTATCTGAAAATTCTTCGTCATCTTCTTCCTTTTCTTCATCCTTACAACTACAAGTTTTTGATTTCGGAGTCTGCTTGCCCTTACTAGTCTTATTGGATGCGGAAAATATTGTTTCTATGTGAGATGTGCCATCCTCTTCTTCAATCCTCATTTCATATGCCGTAAAAATTTCATTCAATTCATCTATGCTGAGATTGGTCAGATTTGATCTATCTTCCAAGGCAGATATCTTTGGGTTAAATCTTGCTAGCAAGGTTATGAAGATATTTCGAACAACAATTTTTGTATTGACAAGTTCTCCCAAACCTTCCAATGTATTTTTTGTTTCATCAACACGCTGAACGTATGCAAAAATATCTTCATCTTCCTTCATTCTGAGTTGCTCAAATTTTGCCATGAAAATTTGAAGCTTTGCTTCTTTCACCTATGAGTCACATTCATATATGTTCTCAAGCCTGCCCCATACCTCTTTAGCAGTTTTACAACTCAATAACTTAAGATAGACAAATTTGATAAGCCCACTGATAATAAGATCTTTAGCCTTTACATCATATACCATATTTTTCTTACCTTGTTCATCTGGGGTCAATGTGAAGCCTTTTTGAACGATTTCCCATACTTCATATTCTTGTGCCAGCAAATTAACGTGCATTCTTCCACTCCGAAGTGCATATTTATTTCCATTGAACAAAGGAACTCTATTCTTGGTGTATTCCATGATCTCCTTCTAGTTTTTAGACTTCTATTGAAGGAACCAAGCTCTGATACCAATTGTTGGAAATACTATGGGGGGGGGTGAATCATTATTCCTCAACAATTAACAATTTTAAATATTTTCAGAGCATTAGTTAATCTTCAATTATTATTAATGTTTATCCAGTAACAATAGTAAACAAAAGAACACAATAGACACAATAATTTTAGGTGGAAAACCCCCTGTGAGTCAAAAACCACCGAACACTTTTCTAATAAATTATTTAATCTTTAGCCCCAACTAAAATGAAAGTTATAACCTCCTAGAATTATAGAAAAGGATTCTTCTCCAACGCCCACTAGAAGGACACCCCAACGCCTTGGTTTCTTTACTAGTCAACTGAATGGATGCCCCAACATCCTAGACCAACCTACCACCCTGAAGTGTTCATAGGCTCCAACTTGTAGGCGACTTCATGCACCTGCCTAACAACTCCCTGCCACCCTATAATTATCAGAAGTGAGACAAGAGTGTGGAATCCTATACCAGGGACAATGATCCACGATACAATATGATTTACAATGATTTTTTTGTACTTGACCGAACACCCAATCACACTATGACCTGCAACCCAACCATAACATCATCCAAAAAGTGACTCCTATACCTCCCAACAATGCCTCTTCGACTCTAGGAAAATTGAATCTTTTACGATAATGACTCTTTCAATGATGAATCTTTTACAAATTTACAATGATGGCTCTTTTACAAATTTACAATGATGTATCTTTTACAAATTTACAATGATGACTCTTTTACAAAACTGGATTTTTGACAAGACCTGACACTTGAATCAACATTGCTTCTTGGATCACTTGCAACTGCTGAGGTATTGTCGCGCTTCCTTCAAGTAATGGTACTTTGGCATTGCATGTCCTTCTAGTATGTGTCCGATTTGTTCTAAAGTGTCATCCTTCCTGCACATGCATTAACAAGCAAGACCCAAACAAATACAAAACAATATACTTACACTGTCCTACAAAAGCATATGCCAGATATGATACTCAAAATTAAAATGCAAAAACTAATCATACATACCTTGTTGTAGCAGACTTACCCTTGGCTATTAATTTGTGGTCCTTACTGCAGTGATCCTTGAATGCATACTTTTTCTTACCTTCTAGGAGCTCGATATTGACTCTGTTGTATCTATGTAATTTCGGATCTTTGAGGTCTGAAATTTCATCCTATGGTATCCCTATGAGTCCTATTTCCAACCCCACAAGTTTTATTGAGATTGGATTCTTCAAGAAATATTTATGCCCAATCTCCCACTATGACCTGCTTATAGACTAGTTCAATAGAGCGAAATTGTACGAAGCTCCACGTGTCACTGTTTCGACCTTCGATAATGAAAATGATACCCAAAAAACTACAATTCGTCCTCTTTCTGTCATGGTTTATGAAATTTGAATCCAATTCTTAGAGAGACTTATGACGTTTTCCCAAGGTCACCTATTTGACGTGGAATTCGGGAGCCTGCAAAAACCCTAACTTCCTCAGATCATATCTTTGAAAATATAGTGAAACAAGATTTGATATTCAGTCACAAGGTTCATCAAGATTTTGTTTCAAATTGATTTTAATTTCAACTCCTTAAGCTTTGTAGAAAAAAAGCTATAGATAAAATTCCACAATGACCTGTTTGAAGCTGCGAAATCCTAGAATCCAAGGCTCTAAACTTGCTTCAAAACAAACCTTCAAACTTGATCATAATTTTGTGCCCTAATCATACCTCAACAAAACATTAAACTCCTTGCAAAAGATCCTACATTAAAAGCTCATGAGGGCTGAAAAACTACAGAGGTCTTTTCACAAGATAGTTCGTTGAAAAGTGCTTGCTGAAGGAGGATATGAGGGTCACTATTTATAGAAATGCCTTGAGTTGGGAGGGTCCTCAACAAGTGAACGTTGGAGGTATTTTAGGAGCATAAAACATTATTAATTATTTGCTATTCAATGACCACAACCAATGATGAGTGCCATGCCACAACCCCATGGGGTTTTAGCCCACTAACTAGGGTTACTAACTTCAAACACGAATAACTCTCAAACCGTGAAGAACTACTTGGTGTGCCATATATCAATGAAAACATCTCGACGAGTATAATCCATCTAGAAGATCCTTAACTCCGAATAAGATGAGTTCTCAAGTCAAAAGTCCCATGCAAGATTGGGTAGCCCCTAGTGTTGCTTGGGTTGACATCAATGACAACCATTGATCAAGAACTATAAAATTTTTGTAAATAATTTTAAATTTTTTATTTTAATCAAGATCTACCATTGAATAAAAATGCATATATGACCAATTTGGAAATTGAACTCAAGAATAGCATCAACTACACCTCTTCTGGGGAAAATTGCATTCCTCTTTTGAATGTTGACATCACCTCTATATTATTTCCTTCATGATCCTTGAAACTATTCAAAAGATCATGTTTCTCTTTACCACTAATCTCTTTAGTGTCTGCCATGTTATTTTTTTAATCTAACATATTCTTCTTAAGTAAATCTAACCCATGTGATGCATTTCAAAATAATGTAGATATCATTCAACAACATTTAAACCATTTAATCTTGGAAATCAAGCAAGTGTGGTCCATAAGCACCACAATGAAAATGTGGATTTTTTAAATCAAAATACCACACCTCATATGGGTTTTGAAATAATGGTCGCAAAATTTATATAACCTACTCATCTATCTGACTAGTAAAATTTGTAAAAACGTGAAAGAGTTATTGTGAATTTTGTGTTTTAGACAAGAAGCGTAGGGACAAATTTGACAAAAGCAAGTTGGATGAAGAAAAAATATGCATGTGGAAATTTCACATAATAACCTTTGTGTTCCCTTCAAAATTTAGTCATTAACAAGTCCAAATTATTTTATGACATCCATCGACCATGCTATAGTGAAATCTTACTGCAATATTGCTTCCTTGAGCCTTACAAATCATGAGGTCTATGTCGAATTTAAAGACCTTGTATGGTTATGCCAACATGAATGCCTCATAAATAAAGAAATAGATCTTGATTTGCTACCTTCAAAATTAGAGGTTGTTTCCATACAATTCCTCCATATTTCTTGTTGATCATTTTCTCCTGCTATAGACAACCTTAATTAATACAAAGCAAAGTTTTTATAGTTTGAAACATGTTTATACAAAGGACTATAACAATTTTGCGAACAAATTTTGAATTTCCATGTGAATTAAGATCTACCCTTGAGTAAAACTGTACATATCTGCAATTTGGAAATTGAAACCAAGAATAGCATCAACTACACCTCTTCTTGAGAAAAATGCATGTGTTCCTCTTCTGACTATTGAGCCACCTCTCTTTTATTTTACTTATGATCCTTGAAACTATTCAAAAAATCACATTTCTTTTTACCACTAATCTCCTTGGTGTCTGCCATGTTATTATTTTAATCCAACAAATTTTGCTTAAGAAAATCTAACCCATGTAATGGACCTAAAAGTAATGTAGAGATTATTCAACAACATTTCAAACAATTTTATATTGAAAATCATGCAAGTGTGGTCCATGAGCACCCCAATGAAAATATTGCTTTATTACAATAAAATACCACACCTCACCTTGGTTTTAAAATAATGGCCCCGAATTTTATATAGCCTATTCGTCTATCTGATTAGTAAAAACATGAAATAGTTATTGTGAATTTCACATTTTAGACATGAAACATAGGGACAAATTTGACAAAAAAAGTTGGGTGAAGAAAAAGCATGCATGCAGAAATTTCATATAGTGACCTTTGTGGTCCCATGAGAATTTAGTCATTGGCAAGTTCAAATTATTTTATGACATCCATCAATGCCTTCCAAGAAAAAATTGGTTGTGATTTCTTAAGTACAAGTCATTAGCTTTGAAGTCAAACCAATATATTTATACATCATAAAATCAAATAGATATTAGCTCAAAGCATGCATAATATTGAAGCCCTACTCAAAACATTTGAAGCTAAAAAATAAATGCAATCTAACAATTTACAGTCATTGAATCAGTTGTCCCATGCGAACCCATAAAAATGTTCGTTGGTTTAGGGATGTCTCAACTTACTTTGCGTGTCCTGTAAATACTTAGTTCATCACTTACCAATGGAAACAAGGAAATATAAATATATAAATTAAGAAATGTTTATGCTTCCTTTTTGGGAAAGGAGAAGTTGATGATGAAGTGCATGTGATGTGAAGGACGAAAAATTAAATAGTTTGTATAGCACGTTGAGTTTGGCCTCTAAACAAGTGTTTATATGAAAGATGTTTTAAAACTTTAAAAGATGAGGATTAATAGTAAACAAGGAAAAAAACAATAGAACCTGAAGATCTAAATGGTTTAATGTTTACATAGTTTGTTCAATTTTTCCTCTAAACAAGTGAGCAACTGTATGAAAAATGTTTAGGAACTGATTATTTACAACACACATAGAGTAAGTTGAGACATCCATGAGGATTTTTTTATACAAATTTTATGATAACCTTTCCCTAAATCCAATAGATATTGTAGAGCCTTTTGAAGAGAGAGTCTATTCTAGTTTATAACTTGATCCACAATCAGAGAAAAGGGCTAGGGATGTCACAAGCTAAAATAAATTATCTTTGTCATTGGAACATTGATGTATTGACATTCACAATTGAAATGGATCCTATTAGTTGCATGGTGGCCAGAGACACTAGTAAACTAAAAATATATATTTGTTATGGCATCTAGATTGCCTACATACCATGCAACTTTCCCATCTTACAATACCATTTCTAACAATAACCACTCAAGTTTCTCTCCAATTTATGAAACCACCACCCATGTTGGGGAGATCACAATGTAAAATCAAATGTTCCTATGATTTTTTTGAAGGGTTCATACATAGAATAGATAATTAGAAACTCAATATTGAGATATAATAATTGAGTTTTGAATCAGTGTGACCAAAAAAACATCACATTATATCACATAATATATCCAATATTACAATGATCTCAGATAATGATTGAGGTTTGAATCATGATAACTATGTGATAACCAAAACTAAGTTGTAGCCACAAGAAAAACATCACATCAACTCACAAAATATTTCCAAGGTTGTAATGAACCCCCATACATAGTGCTGGACCTCACATGTATTTTTGTGCACATAGAACGCCACCCTAAAATGTTTATACTCTTGATTAATTAAGAATAACCTAGGATGTCTAGAGTGGATGTCGAGGTGGGTGGTACAATAATTGAGGATGCCTTTTAAAGTGTGAGGAAATTTAGATAATCAGTTTTGTATGACTCACAATGCAGCTATTATTAAGCATAAATTACTATCAAGGAAGGAGAATATGCAAAATAATATTATAGAAGCAAGAACCTAGAATATGTAGTTCAATTAGATATTTTAAATTGAGCATACTGAACATGATTCTCAAGGTAGTCCATCAATTCCAAGTTACATGATTTCTACTGAGTCGGTCAAAGAAAAGATTTGTGGCCATTCTCTAAGGTCGAGTCTAGATGTTTAGGAGAAGGGAACTCCTATATTATGAATACATTCCCTTCCAGCAGTTCCTAATGGGAAACATAATTACGTATCACCAAGGACTCAGAGATTGTTGCCACAAGTTAAATAAACTAGGGGGAACATAAAAAATGATCGATCTCTTGGCACTGATAGGAATTCAATTCTCCCATAATTTGGAGATTTATCTTTGTTCATATTTATTTGGAGAAATTTCTTTAAATGCTAAATTTTTGTCTTTTTTATTTCAAAAAAGGAAATCCCTATTCAAGTTGATTGGTCAAGGTGATCATTATTTGAGCTTCTCTTGATATTTTGTGCATTTGGAGTGTCTTCTCAATTAATAATGAATGTGAATCTCTGGAGGGACACTTTATATATTATGAGTTTAGATTAAGTGTGTTGAACTTGATGTTCACTCTAAATGTCATGTGAATTCTAAAATGCACCAAATTATGATTTATACACAAAGAAAATACTACATTATATATTGATGTGACTACCTACATACATTTTTATGGGTTCACATGGTAAAATTGATTCATTAACACTGGATGTTGCAAAGGAAACACCATAAGTCAGTAGTGCATATGGAAGAAAAGTATGGATGAAAAAAGATGTGATATGTTATGTGATTTAACTATAGCCCAATTTGAGTGAAAAATAAATCTTAATGTTAAATGTAATACAATCATACAATATACTCAAAACAAAGGCATGTGTGACTTCCTTCCCAAGTGCTCAGTCTAAGAGTTTATTTTCATTGACAATTGCATCCCAAACTAGACCTTTGTCTTTCATCACCTCAACCAGACTGAAATCTTCATCCTCATATGGTAATGGTTATAGATCAAATTTATCTGTGAGTATTCTCTAGAGGCGTTTCCATTTATACACATCTCCATTTTCATAATTAAAATCCTGGTTCTTTGCATAAGGATCTGTGGTAGCCCAAATTTCTTGTTCTGCAATCAATTCTACATTAGATGCATTTATAAATTGTTCCCATGAAATATTGTTCCATTCGTAGTTGAAAGACAACCCCTCATGTGATCCAAGTGGATGTTGGTGGCCACCCACCTATCCCATTTGGACCCTAGCAACTGTCTCTTTCAGTTTTTCAGTTTTCGTAATTGTAGCACAATTTACTATTTTTAGCAGTTTTTTTCGGGTCCTGAACTTCCAGAGCCGTTTTGAGGCCCTAAACGACGTTT